>JANTPZ010090470.1:0-27251 GCA_025593235.1 Vachellia pachyceras | reverse complement strand
CTCTCTCTCTCTCTCTCTCTCTCTCTGTGACTCTGCTACTGTCTCTTTCTCTCTCAGCCTTATCCCTTTCATCCCTTCATCCCCACCATGCCGGAGGAAAGAGCCGTTGTTGCATGGTGCAAAATCTCTGCTCTCAACAGCTCTCCGTACGTCTCCGACGACCCTCAGCCTCTATGGAAGAATAAGACCAGTAGTCTCAGTCTCACTCTCAGCAGCACGCCTTATAAATTCGCTTGCGTTTCTGTGGCGGAACGGAAATTGGATAAGGAGTTCTTACCCACTCCTCATCAGCTTTTGAAGCATCCCCTTGCTATAGTCGCACTCGTGCCCAAAGACGCCGCGCTCTTCCTTGCCGGCGCTATAGCCGGCGCTGCTGCCAAGACCGTCACTGCTCCGCTCGACCGTATTAAAATTCTTATGCAGGTTTTCTCTAAGGCCCGAACTAACAACTTTTATCTGGAAATGTTAAACCATTTAGCCTTAGAAATTGAAAACATGCGTGTTAGTCCTTTTGTTGAAAACTTAGATATGCCAAGAGAATTTTGCTTTAGGGCTTGTTTGGTTGGGGGAAGGGGATGGAAGGGGAAGAAAAATGAATCCCGTACCTTGTTTGGTTTAAAATTTTGGAGAGGAGGGGACTCAAAATATATCCCCTCATTCCCTCCCCTTCCCTTATTTTCTTTCCCTCCAAATTGGGGTTTTTTTGGAGGGAAGCCAAAACTTATGACCATTATACCCCCATCAATTTTACTATATTCTCATCCATACCCCTGGTAGGTTAAAACGCATCGCTTCTCAACGTTTTCCTCTGTTTTCTAGAAGCAGTTCAGTTAACCAGCACTTTCTTCTTCCTTTGCTCTTTGGACGTCTTACTAGTTACAAGTTGGATTAAGGTGGCAAGTTAAACATAAATTAAGTATTGTGAAACTAAGCTACATATAAATCATATTTTTTAATTGTTTAAATAAATTATATGAGAGAAGTACCTTAATAATTGTTTTAATTAATTAAATAGAATGGGTGATCAATTTTCATGAGTGAAGAGAAATTTAAATAAATTGTATAAGTAAATAAATATAAATCAACATATAAGGGTAAAATGGTAAATTAATTATTAATTTCCCTCCCTTCCCCTCCTGAACCAAACAAAAGATCATTAAAAATCCTTCCCCTTCCTCTCCTTCTAACTAAACCAAACGAGGTAACCTTATACCATTCCATCTCTTCCCATTCCCTCCTATCCATCCCTTCCCTTTCCCCTCCATCAAATCAAACATAGCCCTATAAGAAAGTAGTGGGGTACTCAGTGTAAAATCTACAACCACCCAAGCTAACAATCGAGGTATGAGAGATATCAGGAAAATGGCTCACTAGAAAACGAATAGTCAATTCACTGAGAGAAAATAAAAGAAACAAAATAGTAAATGAACAGAGAGATTTAATCATTTTTACATTTTTTAAAATTAAGTAATAGGACATGAATTTCACGTATTTTGGGTCAAATCCCTTGTGATTAGCCGAATTCATTAAATAACAAGAAAAAGAGGAGCAGAGCGAAGAATAGCGGAATTTCGAGAGAAAAATAGAAACAAGAACCAAAAATTGAACGCAGATTCAAAGGGCTCCTCAGTTGAGATTCGGGAAGGAGGGAGGATACAGCAATGCTCACCTTCGTCATACACAGGAATACCAGCATGTCCAAAAAGATAATGGAAAGAAAACTTGAGAGAAAAAAAAGGGAGGAAATGAGTTTTTTCGACACGAGAAAAAAAGTGAGAGAAATGAAAAGTTGGATAGAACATAGAGTGTGGGTCTCACCACATTTCCCCCCAACTTTTCTCTTCACACATAGAGAAAAAATGGAGAGAAAACTCTTTTTCCTTATCTACACATATACTATTTTATTACTTTTTCATTTCCCTAATTAAGTTTAACATATAACTTTTTCAATTCTAACTATAACTTGTTTTCTTAAAAAAATAAAATATAAAATATATTCTAATATCTCATTTATTTTTTAATTACTTACTAAAACCTCACAACCATAGAAAATATGATATATTCTCATGTAAGTTATTTTGTTTTGAAATATAATAATTCAAAAGGTATCTTTAATAAATTATTTAATGATATTAATGTTGATATAATTCTTTATTATCATATTTTATTTGATATTATATTTTACATATTTTAAGGATATTTTACTTGTTTATTGTTTATTAAAAGATTTTTATTTAAAGATATTTTAGTCATTTAACTATTTGCTCATTTTTCTTTGTATGTTTTCTCTCATCCATCCAAACAAAATGAGCGATAATATTTTCTCCCTACTTTTCTTTTCTCTTCATTTTCTCCCATCCCATTTTTATTCCTCTCAATTATACGCAGGCGGAGCTTAAGGCTATGTTTGGTTTGATGGAGGGGAAAGGAAGGGAATGGATAGGAGGGAAACGAAGGGGATGGAAGGGTATAAGATTACTTTGTTTGGTTTAGTTAGAGGGGGAAGGAAGGGAAGCTTTTTAATGATCTTTTGTTTGGTTCAGGAGGGGAAGGAAGGGAAATTAATGACAAATTTACAATTTTACCTTTATATGTTGATTTATATTTATTTACTTATACAATTTATTTAAATTAGCTTTTACTCATAAAAATTAATCCCTCATTTTATTTAATTAATTAAAACAATTATTAAGGTATTTCATTAATATAATTTATTTAAATACTTAAAAAAGGATTTAAATAATTTATTTCATTCAATCTCTACCCATATCGCTACTTACAAGTATTCCAAATAAAGTAAAAATTATTCTCAGGAAATATTTAAAAAATGAAGACTAGAAAAACTTGCTCTCTAACTACATCGCTTCTTATATTTACGCACAGTGAAGTAGATATGAAGACTGGAAAAATGAGGTGTAAGAAATTGGACAAGGGCATATTTGGCATAATATTTTGCATCCCTCCAAAAAAACTTTATTTTGGAGAGATGCAAAATAAGGGGAGGGGAGGGATTGGGGAGCTAAAATTTGGCTCCCCTCCCCTCCAATTTTTCATACCAAATGGGGGAAGGAATCATTTTCCTTTCCCTTCCATCCCGCCCCCCAACTAAACAAAGCCTAAAAGGAAGTCATTAAAAAATTGAGGGGCAGAGAGAACTGTCGGTGACAGAAGGAAGGAGAGGAGAGAGAAAGGAAAAGGCAGATGGCGTATGGGTGAAAGAAAAAGAAAAAAGGGACTGACCTGTTTAATATTTGCAAATTATTATTATAAAATAATAAATCTGATCTTTCCCATCCATCTACTGAACTCTCGGAATTCTTTTGACATTGGGAACTGGCAAACCTTTCTAATCGAGTAAAACTGATCTTGAATATTTTTAAATTACAGGAAAAAACGTTTTGGTTGTAAATATTTTAAAATGAATATCTATAATCTCCTGTCTAGAATTCCTTATACTTGATATCACATCAATCAACTTATCAACTTATATTATAAAATCTTTTCCACCAAGCCAATCACCACAACATGGCTCTACACTCAATTTACTGTTCATAAAGAACTTTAGGCTGCGTGCAAGCTTGACTAGCTGCCTTGGTTGGGTCTCTGCCATAGTCTTTGCTTTTTAACTTTTATCTCTACTAGAAACCTCTTCCTCTAATTTACTATTCATTAGGAAATCTTTCAAATTTCAAATCCCGCGCCATATTCACACCGCCCATCCTCTCATCTCGGCTCCCTCTCTTACTCATAAGAAGAACACTGATCTATTGACAAAAAATCCCCCTTCTATTGCCGTGCTGCGGTTGGGAGACAGGAAGTGGGATGCATGGTCGTTAGCGCACGGAAGAAGACGACGAGGTTGAAGAAGATTAGAAAGAAGAGAGGGCACATGAGCGCCGGCCATGGTTGTATCTGAAAGCACAGGAAGCATCCGGGAGGCATTTATTCAATGCACCCAATCCTCTTCGATGAGTATCTCTGTAGGTACAGGGATCCGTGAAATGAAAAAGTTGACGACAGATTTCCCCCTCAGCTTCAGGAACCTGACTCGCACCGTCGAACTTGCCGCGCTCGCTCAAACAAGTGATCAACTTTCATGCCTCTAACACAATCTCAATCGAATATTTACTACTGGTGCTCATGTTTCCCCCTTTTATTTAATATTGTGTATATTACTTATAGTGATGGTAGGTGTTACACAGGCACAATAAAATGAAGCATGGGGAGCAAGCGGATGAAGGAGGTTGCTTTTATGGTGGAATCAGAAAGCTTCACTGTGATGAAATTGAAAAGTGGAACCAGCTTACACATGCTGGGGCGCATACACTTAGTCTTGATTTTTTTTCTCAACCCTTTCAGTTAGCACCCAGAGATTACCAGTTGTGTAATCTTTAACTCCAGATTCAACCACCCAAATATTCGCTTTTAACTCCAGATGTTTTCACTATAATCTGGAAAAAAAATTTTTGGACAGCTCTGCAACTGATGCCTTTTTTTTCTTGTAGATAACAAATTAAGCTTTTAGCTTGAATTTTCCACATTAATTGGTCTCTTTGAACATGTTTTGTTACATGCACTCTTTTAGTTCATTTTGTATAAACTAACATGTCATTTTGGTCAGGGAGGTCTTTGCCAACTTGCCTTTCTTCATACCTGCAGAAGTTGCTGGAGCGTTAGAAGGATAACTATGGAATATTTTTCTGTTGATGTTGTTGGAATAAAAATTTTGATTTAACATGGAGACTGTTACTTTGTCAAATTTTAGGAAAAATGACGAGTACAGGGAGATAAGTGTTCCTGCTGGAAAGAGTCATGAGGTGTGTGTATATAGTGCCTGCAAAAAGGTTGAAAGATTTTTTTTATTGAGGGTAACCTATTTTTATTTTCTTTTTTGACATGTTTAAGCATAAATTATGTTGGCATGGTATGATTAGCGGTAAGAGTACATTGTTCTAAAATGATCGTAGACCATATCACCAAAAAAAGAAAAGAAAAGAAATTATCGCAGACCATTGTGAATAAGTGACATTTTTTTTATTCAACAAAGGGTTTGTTGATGGGAGGAGAAACAGATATATCATGGGAGTACATGTGGTCCTTAAGCATGAGGAAAACAAATAAAAACAATAATGAACATTAACTCAACAGAGCTTGCCAATTATTTTGCTGCACTCTAACAGAAGTTCAATTTTTGGGTTCCATATTATAAGGTTCTATGATGATGTTCTTTTGTTAGGTTTTACTCACAGTGGACTCAATAAACTCGTACATTGCTTGGGATTTTTCATTAGTACAAGGCAAGATAAATCTGGTATTTCTGCGAAACCATTCCTTGAAGAGGTCAATGTATATTTTCTCCTGAGTTATGATATTGACCTTTATGTTGTTTTTTGTCAGGATATTGGGTTTAGTTTGGAGTTTATTGGTCCTTCTGGTGATAAAACTGTAAGTTGTAATGCCATTATGCATTAATATCTCTGTCCTATTTTTGTTTAGTTTATCCGCAAGCATTTTTTATTTGGTGGATTAAAGAACTTCTGTTAGAGAGATCCCGTCATTTTAGAAGGACATTTATGAAATTTGCCTTTGGGTTGTAATCTTGAACTAGTGTACGGTGCTCGAATGGGTCAAATGGTTAATAGCAAGTTATCTGTGAGATAAGGAGGGCCACATGAAAGAGACTAGTTTCATTTCACTGTTCATAAGGATTCAAATCTGTTTACTTTTTTCATCTTGTATATCCAAAGAAAAATTGTATTACCTGGCAACTGATTTGGCACAGTTGGTTCCTATTTATGCTCTTCTTTCCCTTTCTCATGATCATGTTTTACTCAATTGCTGCATTAACTGCCTGTACTGTGAGCATTTCTGATTTGATGACAAAATCTTAGCATTTCTGTTTGCAAACAGTCTATGGTGAATGCTTTTTTTCCAATTCAAGATAAGTGATGTTTTTGCTACAATTATACGATGCAAAATGTCCTTTATGAGCAGTTTCTCTGGAATGCCTTATGGCTCCTCAATCAACTAAAAACCATTCCATTTCACTCATCTCATTTATGGGAACATCAGAGTTTGGTACTCTTGAGATGCTATCCTCCATGAATATAAACTTCATACTTTAAAGTTGACATGAGAGTTGTTACTTTTTTGTCCTCAGGCGTCAGCAATGGAGTTGGGTAAGTACCAAGTCGGAGTTAATGCGATCACACGGGGCTTGCACATGCTCGATAAATTCCTTTTAAATGTAGGAAGGGAGAGGTCAGAGAAGTGTTGAAGGAAGCAGTGCCTCTTGGTAGATGGCTTGATGCTAAGCAAGACTTGGCTTCCACAATTATCTATCTAATCTGTGATGTTTCAAGCTTTATGACAAGCACATGCTCGATAATCAGAGTTAATGCGATCACACGGGGCTTGCACATGCTCAATAAATTCCTTTTACCCTTTGCATTTTATTTAACAGCAGAAATTTTATTGAAGATTTGCAGCACTACATCCCCCCGTTGAGTCACCATTCAAGCTACCCTTTGCATTTTGTTTCCTCTCCTCTAAATTCATGTTTGATCCAAACGTAGTCCTGTATTCATGACCATAATGTATTGGGATTATATTGTTAAAGCAAACTCCTATGTATGGGCTATAGTAGTGCTCGCAATGGAGATTGCCTATTTGGGGTAGTTATCTTCTGATGTAATATTTGCTATTAGGGACTTCATAGTATATACAAAATGATTGCTTATGTTCAAGTATTATTTATATTATCATTTCATTTTAGCCCTTATGAATTTTTACAAGTTTTTTGTATTAGTTTTAGTTAGTGAAGAAATCAAATAACAATACTTCAATATTAATTGATGTTTTTTCCTGAATCTAAAAGCATGTTGCAGTATTTTCATTCAAATTTTATAACTTCAATGTTTGTACTAAGATTTTATCCGTGTTTATGAATATACATACATCATTTGAGAATGAGTGGTGATGGTTTTTCATTTTTCAAAGTTCACATGTAAATCTTAATGTTAAAACATGTGCTAATAGTAAATATTCATAAAATCTGGGCAATTGAAAATGTTTAGCTATTAAAGCATAATGATTACGTAAGTTTAATGCATGTAAGGAATGAAATCAGTGTGAATGCTAAAGTTTATGTATTTTAATTGAAAGAAATGTATCAATAAAGGTATTTAAATGAAATAAATGTATGAAGTCTACAATATTTCTAATCAATCTCCCTCAATGTATAACTTTTCAATCCTAATTAAATTAGTATAATTTAAATGAATGAAATGTACCCAAAAGAGTATTTAAATAAATAGAAAAAGTCAAGTGGTTGAAGATTATGAATTTGACTTCTTTAGTTGATTAATTAAATATGGCTCTCTAAAAAATTGATTGCATCGTAACTATAATATTGAATGGATCAAAGCTGAAATATAATGTTCTAATTCATCACATAGGCATTAATTAATCTTTCTAATAGTCAACAGCCTTTCTACATGAGAAGACAATTTCCAATTCAACTTTCATTTGTTATGACCACAAATAAATGTCACAAGTAATCATTATTTTATGTGGACTTGTATCCTTCTGATCTGATTTTGACCCGTGACCAATATGTAAGTTTAATGATATAATGTTAATTGTTAAAGTGGTAGGATGTCAGAATGAATGTAAATGGTTGTAAAAAAATCTTATTTGTGGGATACAAATTGTTATTTGCAGTTCCAAGTGGTAAGTAAAATGTTTTGAATGTAGTGCTTGTCATTTGGTTACTAAGCAATATAATTCATAGTTGTTTATTTACCATTAAATGTTAACTTTTTTGTTACACCATTAAATGTTAACTTTGTTGTGACATAGTGTTGAGATCAGTTATGTATATATATTGTATTGATGGCGATTATTATGTGATATCTTTTTTGAATCAAATAAAATGAAATCTACCTACCCATCGCGCGGGGAAGTAAATTCTAGTTCTTATAATATCCAATGTTTTTATGTGTATCATAATGTGATTAACCCTTGTGTTTATGATGTTGTAATTCTTGGAAGAATTTTGGGCCTATAAATAGAGTTATAAAGCAAATGGATGGAGGTACTTGGAATCATATATGAATGGAAAATACTCTTTTACTCCCTTCCACAACCTCTTATCTCATCTTATTTTTTATGCTTTCATTTTTCGTTTTATAATATTTTTTTATTAGAGGGGGAAAAAGGTTAAACATGCTGGTTGGTCAAAGGTAAACTAGCCTTTTCACTTGTTGGATGAAGGGTCCGGGACAAATCTAATTATTTTAATTACCCTAGCTTGAAATAATATGTCAATTTAAATTAAAAGATAGAGTTTGACAGGTCTATCTGGGTAGTCTTGCAATTCACAATTAAAACTAAATGAATACTATTTTTAGGATTATATATAAATATTTAAATTACATTATATTATTTTAATTATGATTTCTTACTCCGCCAATTCAACCGCATTTAAACTGTTGACCACCGTCTTCTTTTTTCTTTAAAATATAGTCTACTTGTTTTGTTTAGTAACATTTAATTATACGGGATAAATCTTAATTCATTTTATCACAAAATCATTTTTTTTTTGCCACAAAATCAAGTTTAACACTTTGTTGTTTTTAATATCTCATTATATTTAAAAAAATCTAGGACCTTGCTTAAAGCGCATTAATTCATGTCCATGAAAAAAAGCGTATGATTAATTAATATGTCTTCAGAGAATATAAACCATAGAGTAGTTTTTTCATGGAAAGAATAAACTATAGTTTACCATGGGGAAGTTTTTTTTTTTAAAAAAACTACTAGTAAATTGAAGCGATTGTTTATATACATAGACACTTGTATGAATAGGCACTTAAGTTGCATTGTATTAAGTGGGTTCAGCCGTAACCCTTGACTTTCAGAAAATTAGGTATATATTAGAACTATGTAATTTATTTTATATCCACTCATTTGTTAATTTTTTAACCCACTAAATTTTTGCTCAAATTCTTTTCAAAACATAGTCTCATTTATCATGAACTCGTTGAGTCAGGATTCTGAGTCCACCCGTAAGTTAAGATGAACCTTATTTACAATTATTTATATTTCTATAATCAAATTTAAAATATAATGTGTACAAATTTTTAAATGTAATGATGTGAAAAATGATGCTTTTGGATGAACAAATGTTTTTAAAATAAAAGGGAGACGTGTGTGATAAAAATATCATACTAAAAAATCTATGAAGCTTCGACCTTGTCTGTAACAAATTGTCATTAACTTTCCCAAAGATCTCTTGGGCTCACAGCGACATCAGCAAACTCAGAATCCGAAACACACCCAGAAAAATTATCACCCATAAAAACACCAAAATGGAATCCGAGAGAAACGAGAATATGAATTCTCAAGATATGGTATAGAACACCAGGTATATTCAATTTGAAAGGAATCTTGTGTAGGCATGCGCTATGTATAACCAGAATGGTATAGAAGAGATTCTACTCAGTATATTAGCTCAAGATGGAGAAAAGATACGAAGCGAAGTTATGCTATGGATCACAAATCAAGTGGTATTGATATTAATAACCCAATTCATAGGTATGACCATTTATACGCTTAGTGCAGGTTATGGAGGAAGGTAGTAAATCGCATGACCGTTTTAGGACTGCTATGCAAGCATTCAATGAGATATTGAACAAACTTAAACATGTAAACCACTCGGCTAAAAAAAAGCACAATAACTATTTCTAAAGATACCAACCACAGGCAACTCAATACGGTTTGTTTCTAAAGAGCACAATAACTATTTTTGTAATGAAAGTTACCATTCAATCAAGTGACAACAATAATAACAAGGTTAACAAGTTTGATACAGAAAGTTTCCAACTAAAATATAAAACATAGAATCTGCAACTAGAAAAAGATAAAACAGAGACCAACAGGGAATCTGCAACTAGAGATGGTAGAGCCGATTTAACTACTTCGGGGATGACGGATGGGTTGCGTAAGCGACGGTTGAAGACAACGGGATAAACTGTTGCAAGGCAAGACTTCAGGGGATCGCATAGTGAAATGAGAAGAGACGGACCAAACGAGGGAAGCTCACTTGAATAGAGAAAGGCCAACGGCAAGACGTGATCCGCTGATTGCACACACACACGCCACATGTTGAGTGAGAGTTGAGAAGGTGAGGGTCGTGGGAAAGAAAGCCTTCATGCACGCCGTTTTGATCTCTCTCTTAAGGGCATTCGTGACATTACACAATTGAAATATATTATAAAAAGTTCCATGGACCTAAAAATAATTGTCAAAATATTTGAGACCATTTTGTAATTAATTAACTTATATGAGACCTCTGTGTAATTATTCTATTTAAAATTGAGATAGATCGTACCATTGATTAAACTACAAGTTTTCCTTCAAAAATCTAATGCCGTATTACGAACAAAATCTGACTGTTTTCCCTGTAGAATCTCAGATCCTTCGTCCGACATCTACCGCTACTCCACTCTTCTGAAACCCGCCTACACCATCGAGTTACTCTATTTGAAATTTTGGAACAGATACAACCTCTAACAATTTCTTCTGAATTTGTACAAACTCTGCGATCTTTTGATTCGACCTTCTTTGAAATTCGCAACCCATATGCGCATTTGATAAGATCCAATCACTTTTTCAATGGGCCAATCGAATTTGCCTTCTTCCAAGCGTAACCCACGTCAATGGCTGCTCTTGGACGTTGTAACTGCGGGTTTCTTTGGGCTCATATTCATTTTCTTTGTCCTTATCTTCACACCTCTCGGAGATTCGCTGGCCGCCTCCGGTGGCCAGACGCTTCTTTTATCAAACTCTGATCCACGGCAGCGCCACCACCTCATTGCGGCCATCGAGGCCGGGGAGCAGCGAACTATTGAGGCATGCCCACCGCATGCAGTGGACCACATGCCGTGCGAGGACCCGAGATTGAACATTCACCTCAGCAGAGAAATGAATTACTACAGAGAGAGGCATTGCCCGCGGCCAGAGGTTACGCCACTTTGCCTGACTCCCCCGCCTGAAGGCTACAAGATTCCAGTGCAGTGGCCGGAGAGCTTGCACAAGGTATAAGTATTACACTGTTTGGATCCTCAGAAAATGCTGAAATGTCAAGTGAAATAAGATGTGTGTGTAAGTCCAATTGTCCAAATAATGACAGAAAACTAGTAAAACAACAGCGCGCGCGCGCACACACATCTAACCTGCTATTTAGATATTTGTGGCCTCTAAAGGTTTTCAATATGTTTCCGGAAATATAAGCATTATGGTGGGTGAATTAACAACTGAACAATTCATTTAAAATACAAAAGAACTTAGCTACACACAGTCACTCACTGTGATACAAACTGCCATATCAGCTTAAAGTGCATTTCATGACCCTAACATATAAGTATAATTGGACAGAAAGAACTGAAAAGAAGAGAAGGGAGGGGTGGGGTAGGGCCATGAAAACAGTGAAAAGATGGATAAAAGAATGGAAAGATATAGATGGAACAGAATTGAAGAAAGAGGCAGAAGGACAAAAATTGATGCGCAATAGAGTGGACTAATGAAGCAAATGAGCCATCTGAGGCTACATGTGGAGAAGGGTTAGAATGCAAAAAAAAAAAAAAAAAAACAAGGGCGCTAATCTATTTAGGCTCCATTCTGATTGCTTATGAGGCGTGGCAGTGATGACACTGATCATTCTACTTCAAATGACATGTGCAACGCCATAGACATAATGACGTCCTAAGAGCTGTGGCATGGCATGAACATTACATGCCATGACTAAAAATGGCCTTCAGTACAATCTAAAAGTAATTCATTCACACTTGTTGATAGAGTGAAATCTGTGTGGCATTTGTCTTAAATAACAAATTAGAAAGATCTGATTCTTTAGGAGTCTGAGTAGCTTATCCTGAGATGTGATACATTTATATTCCACTTTTAGTAACAGGTTTCTCTAACTTGAAAATTAAGAGGAAGAAAAATGTAGATTACACTCGCCTCCTCTTTTCCTCTTTTATATCCAATGGGGATTTAATTTCAATTAACATCTTATATTTTCTTAATTTGTAACTCACTGATTTAAAACCATGTCTACCTTTGTACAGATATGGCATAGCAATATGCCACATGACAAGATTGCAGATAGGAAAGGTCACCAGGGATGGATGAAACGCGAAGGCCAACACTTTATTTTCCCCGGTGGTGGTACAATGTTTCCGGATGGAGCCGTTCAGTATATTGAAAAACTTGGTCAGTACATCCCAATTAAAGGTGGTATTCTGAGGACTGCTCTTGATATGGGGTGTGGGGTAGGAGCTCTTCTCTTTCCTTTTGAACCTTTACAAGAACTTCTGTTTTTTATTCCTTTGTGCCAAAAGAACTTGTTATTGTTTAACATGTATGTATGTCTATCATTTTATAGGTTGCTAGTTTTGGAGGATATTTGCTAGCTCAAGACATTTTAACTCTGTCCTTTGCTCCAAGAGATTCACACAAATCACAAATACAATTTGCTCTCGAAAGAGGAATACCAGCAATGGTTGCCATGCTTGGCACCCACAGACTTCCATTTCCTGCATTTGCATTTGACTTAGTGCATTGTTCTCGGTGTTTAATTCCTTTTACAGCCTACAGTAATCTCTCCATTCCAGCTTACCTTTTTATGTCTTATAATATGCTAAACCATAGCCACTTCTCTGATGCGGAGTCTGCTGTGCAGATGCAACTTATTTTATTGAAGTGGATAGATTGCTTCGCCCTAGTGGATACTTAGTCATATCAGGTCCCCCAGTGCAGTGGCCTAAACAAGATAAAGAATGGTCAGACCTCCAGGCCATGGCCAGATCTTTGTGTTATGAGCTCATAGCTGTAGATGGTAACACGGTGATCTGGAAAAAGCCTGTAGGAAATTCATGCATGCCCAACGAAAATGAATTTAGCCTTGAGTTATGTGACGACTCTGATGACCCAAGTTCCGCTTGGTAATTTGCATCAGATTTGCCTGTTTGAGTTATTCTTCCTCTTATTTTTTATTCTCTTTTGTCATTTTGTTGTTAGTGATCTCCTTTATTAACTGGTCTATTTTAAATTTGATTCAACCCATCATATTGTTGGCACTTGGGCGAACTTTATTTTGTTAAAAAATTACTTATAATAGTTGTTTGGGATGACAACATTTATTTTGCAGGTACTTCAAGTTGAAAAAGTGTGTCAGCAATACAGATTCTGTCAAAGGAGACTATGCTGTCGGGAGAATTCGCAAGTGGCCAGCAAGGCTCACTGCAGCACCTCCAAGAGCCACAATCATGAAAAACAGTGCTGATGTGTTTGAGGCTGATTCCAGGAGGTGGGTGAGAAGGGTTGCTTACTACAAAAATTCTCTGAATATGAAGTTAGGTACTCCGGCTGTTCGCAATGTCATTGACATGAACGCATTCTTTGGAGGGTTTGCTGCAGCACTAGCATCTGATCCGGTGTGGGTAATGAATGTTGTTCCACCTCGCAAACCATACACTCTTGATCTTATATTTGATAGAGGCCTTATTGGAGTCTATCATGATTGGTGAGTTATAGGTGAAAAATTTATGCATTGGTTATCGTAGAATTACAGAATTTAGAAGTGCATTGTTATTCATTGAACCACATACAAAGAGGAGTTGAACTGGGGTGCTAGGGTGCAACATCCAAAATTCGAAGGAAATAGCTAATATGGATTTTATATATTTAAAAAAATATGACGTCATAATAAAAGCCTAACAACCTGGCACAAATAAAACCTTTAATATGTATGGGGCAACAAAAAAACCTTTAATATATATTTATCTTATTGTAATACAATGATATGATGGTAAAAAGCTCAAGACCTTGTCTTCGACAATGAAAAACTAATAGTAAAAAAAGGTTCTAAATGATAATAAAAATCAAAATGCTATAAATGTCAAATGCAATAAAGCACAATCTTTTCACATCTTCAGACTGACATTCTCCGATAATTGTGAAAATGATATGACTCATCATTCAAGCATGTAAACTAATGCAATCCACGCTGATATGGCAAAACCAAGTTATTTTAAAATGCAAAAATTGCATACAAATATATGATATTCATCAAGTTGTGAAGTCAGATATATCACAGCTTAATGTAATTTGACTTTGGAGAATATAGTTGCACAGCTCTTTCTATTTTCAAGTAGAAACATATAATGACGCATGAGAAGTTGATCAGATATTATTTTTTTGCAGATTGAGTTGGTCTTGTGTTGTGTTATTGTTAACTACTTAACTGCTGCCTAGATTTTTTATTTTCACTGTAAGACTGAATTTTGTGATTTCTTATGATCTGTGATCCAGAATCCGGGATTAGGCTTTCTGATCTGCACTATGTATCTGAATTTGACAACCATCTTAAATTTATATTTTACACAGAATGTTTAGCGTGCTGATATTTTAGGATATATCTATCCTCATGTAAAGGAACCTATGTCACTTTTCCTTCTAATAATTTCCATCATAACATTATTTCTTTTATTTAAAGATAACCAATTCTGCGATTTAAAACTGATGAATTCTGACATTCATTTTTCCAAGAGAAGAATAACATGGGAGTGATTAGTGTGATTTATAAAATCCTCAGCATCAAGAGTCAGAATTTTCTATAAATCTTGATTAAATTAAAACCATTTTGCTTAACGTCCAACATGTTTTTGACTTTTAGCCAGGATCCTGATTCAAATCTTTTTAACTGAGTTAAGTGCATTTGATGAAATGTTACAACTTGCGTTAGAGGATTTTTTGTGGATCTAATTTGTAAGGATACCATTCCAGGTGTGAGCCTTTCTCAACATATCCTCGTTCTTATGACCTGATCCATGTTGCAAGTATTGAGTTACTCATAAAAGATCCAGTTTCTGGCAATAACAGGTACGGGCCTGTAACTTTCGACACTAACATGATAAAATGTTGATCTGGAGGTTTTAATTGACACCATCAATGAATTTTTGTGAAGTCATGGTCATTCCCTACATATATACCGTTGCATGTTGAGAGAGCTGGAGGTGCTTCTTGAAATAACCATTTAGCTATTGAAGGAACAGCTTCATTTGATTTTCATAAAATTAATAATCTTCCCTTTTTATAGCTGTTTGTATTAAGCTTATTTTTTTGCCATTGCTGCTTTGAGAGATATATTTCTTCATTTCTTTTCGCCTATTGAATTTGAAGGTTTGTTTCATTTCAAATTGTAAGCTTTTAAATTTTAAAAATGACTGTCTACTTGGGCCGATTGGTCTATATTTCATTTGAAGCAGTTCGTATTATAGATCTGGCGGCGTTAAAATAATTACTGCATGCTTATTGGTCCACTCTGAAAGATTAAAGTAACTTAGCGACTAATTATTTTTAAGTTGGGCCATCTAGACTGCCATTGTCCTGAAGTGAAAGTTGCAAAAGCTATTTCTTCGTGGCCCCGACATGATTTTCATTTGTTATCATCATTTGTTCTAAATGATGGGTAATATCACTTAAATTATTTAATGGCTTCTTTACAGGTGCAGTATTGTTGACATGCTGGTGGAAATAGACCGGATGCTGCGGCCGGAAGGAACCGTGGTAGTGAGGGACAGGTCAGATGTAATCCAGGAAGTTGCTCATGTTGCCAACGCAGTACTTTGGAAGCCGACAATACACGATCAAGAACCTGAATCACATGGTGGCGAAAAAATCCTTGTTGCGACCAAGAGACTGTGGACAGTTTGAATCTCACCTCACTGACACAACTTTGTAAGTTGGGTAAATTTTCTTCCTTCCTCTCTCTCTCTCTCTCTCTCTCTCTCTATCGTGGAAGCATTGAAAGAGATCATGTCATTTCAATGCATTCAGATATGAAGATGGTGAAGAGAAGACCTTGAGCAGATTTTTCTATAGGAAGGGCGGCAAGCTGATGCTAGTTTTATTGATTCATCAAATTGTAATTCGGTCATTTTTTATAAATAAAAAAACGATCGTCATTGATTGTTGTCAACCGCAATTTTGGTTCTCGTAAGTTTTTTTTTTTTTTGAAGTTTTTATTCTTGATGCAGGCAATTTTCTTATTGATGCTTTGAGTGCAATTAGAGACTAGGATTTGACTTGAATTTAGGCAATTTTGGTTCCAAAAATGAACGAGAATATAAATAAATCTTAATAATTAAGTAGAGGAGATTACATTTATTTAAACCAAGTCTTAGTCTAAATCAAATTTAAAAGATAACTCTAATAAAACATGAAATCTTAATAATCTGATACAACATTAAATCAATCCAAGATTATCGGGCCTCCTATTTCTGTGGGAACTGGGAACATGCTGATTCTATGGTTTCGGTTTCCATGAGGGAGGAGGTTGTTTTTAAGAGCTTATGTTGGTGTTTTGCACGTTATTAATACACATTAGTTGAAAATTAGACGAGCCGTTGGTTGCCATTTCACTTTATCTATTTCGCGCTCTTCAAAACCTCCCCAAGGAGACAAAACAGGAGCAAAACTCCCCATAAAGTTCAACTGCAATAGCCTGGCAATATTCGTCAATTACCAAAATGCTCTCCAAGTCCTGAACTTCATTCATCAAAATTACAGCAATAAAGCATTATCCTATTAAGTGGGATTGGCTAGGTAAATTACATGACACTATTGTGTTTTATCGTAAATTAAATACTTGAATATATTATTAATTAAAAGACCTTTCTATACAAATTCAGTAAGTGTGTGCTTCAGTCTTTATCAACATCTTTTAAAAGGATTTCATATTGCTTGATCTACTCTCTTCATTAATGTATTCAATATCCTTATTTGAACATGCTTGAACTACCTCAAACAATTTTCTCCTCAATAAATGCACCTTCAACAAATCCATATATTTGATCATTACGAATATTATTCATTATAGTGTGGTCACATTTATTTCAATATCCTTATCTCGACTACCTTATTTTATACTCATATTGTTTTTTAAAGTCCAACATTCACTATCATATCACATTATTGACTTTATAACAATGTGATAAAACTTTCCTCTTACTTTATTATATACTTTTAAATCACAAATAATTCCAATAGTTTGTCTCAATTTACAACCATACAGCTTGAATTATATTATTAACATCACAATCAATTTCATCATCTTTTTGTATAATTGATCACATATATCTAAACTTTTCCATTTGTGAGATGATTCGATCTCTCAATGTCACCTCCAAATTATTTCTAACTTATTTCTTATTAAAATTTCAATACATATATTTTGTCTCACTCATATTTGAATAAAAGTACTTTGACTCCAACTTCTTTTTCCAAATATCAAATTTAGAGTTTATCTCTTTCCTTGATTAGGCCAAAAGAACTAGATCATCGGCAATAAACATACACTCAGGGATATTTTCTTTGATAAGTTTAATTAAAACGTCTAAAACTATATTAAATAAATGCTTAAAGATGATCCTTGATATAGATTAATCTTTATAGAAAAGTCACTTGTCTAATGTACAATCATTGTAACACTAGTTATTATCCGTTTTTCTTTCCAAAGCTTTCCAATTTCCAAAGAACATCTATTGACACATGGCCACAAGCTTTTTCAGATAAATGAAAACTGCATGCAAATCCCTTCAATTGCTTTTAAACTTTTCCATTAACCCCCATTCCTTCGATATGGACCTTTCTGACCTAAACCCAAAATGATTTTAGTTCTAACAGATACAACTCTCATCTCAACCTATGCTCAATCAACCTTTTCCATAATTTCATTGTATGACTCATTCGTTTAATGTGTGTAGTTTGCACAATTTTAAATTTATCCTTTATTCTTAATCAAAATTAATAACTGATAATTTTTTTATATTTTTCATTTAAAGAATTGAGGAATCTTGCATTTATAAAATACTTGTTTTATTGCCCATTAACTCATTGCTAAAGTAATTTGAACTCAATAAACATGCTGAAAGATTGAGAAACTCTTCCTGCATAACAATGATTCTTGCCTTTAGAATTCAAGAGCCTGATGACTAAAAGTTCTTTACACTAGATAAAATAAAAATATTCAAAAGCTTAATAAATACATATATAGACATGCACAAGGCTGACAACGATATCTGGCAAAAAGGAAAGGAAGTAATAAAGAAAAGAGGGGAAAGAAATGATTTACATCCTGAGCATCCGTTATGTCACCTAGAATTTGTGTCCAAAAAGCTAACTCATCTTTCTACTTGGGAGTTGGAACATAGGGCTCGAAGAGTTTAACACATGGATTTGAATCATATTGAAGGATATCAGCGGCACGTTCAAACTCTTCTCTGAGAACTTTGATGCTGGATTTGTCTACAACTCGACCCAGATCATGAGATAATTCAAAAGGATCTTCTATGCATATTAAATGTCGATCGTTACCTATCCTTCTCGTCCAATCTTTTTCTCGCTTACTACGGCCGAAAACAAAATAGAACACCAAAGTAAGTTTGATATAAATCTTTCCCAATCCCAAGTTTTGGTTTTTGAACAAGCAATAACTTCCCACAAAATGGTTTATATCAAGAAAACATTTGCAAGTCCTAACAAAAGGCAGATGGGTACGATCATATATACAAGAGATCGGCCTTTTGACCCTTCAAAGTTATCATACCAAAATTGTACTGGGACGCCAGAGCTCAGCCGCAGGAACCCAAAATCGTTTCACAACAGCAAAAAAAAAAAAAAAAAAGCTTGGTTTTTGAAAAATGTAGGGACTTTTCTTTTCTTTTTTAATATTCTTTTCCATAACAGGAAATGTAACTTTTGCAGCACCACCTATGTTAAATAAAGGCTACAGCTGAGAAAGCAATATTTAAAAACAGTCAACAAAAACAACACCCAACTCTGCTCTTACCTGATTATGTTTCCTGTACGTACAGATATAACAGAATCGGCATAATCATGACAGTATGCCCAGTAGAAGAAAAATCCCCACACCAGGTGAGCAATCGTTTCCTTATTATGACGTCCAAAATCACTTAGTTCTTCAACCTCATCAAAGAAACCACATTTAATATCATCCACAGTCACAGAGTATGTGGTCTTCATCTCCTACATAGAAGGTAGAAAATTAGAAAAAAACAACTACAATGGGTTACAGAAATAGATATGAGAGGCACAAAATATATGTAACCGATATTTATAGCATGTTTCTTAGGGAAGAGTGGAGGCGATGGTCTGTTTAAAAACCGCAAGTATATTATAAAGCAAACAATTATTTCCCATGCCTATATAAAAATAAAAGGGATAATTACTATCAAGTGAAATTAATTATTTCCTCAGTCCTATTCACAGGTCAAACTTTAATATTTACATGTCAAACTTAATCATTTACAAGTAACTGTGACAGGAAATTATGGGTAATTAATTTTCTTATTTGGGACTAACAGTTAATTCTCCCAAAATAAAACCACACGGCCGAGTGCAGACTTCATTGTGCTAACAATCTAGTTGAGAACATGATCCTAACCAATAGACAAAAAGATCCATGTGACAATTTACCACATAAAAAAAATTTTTAGCCATTCCCTATCTCAAACTTCAAACCATATTTGGATAATGACGTTTATTCACCGCTTATTTCCCTTTAAGCAATTCAGACCAATGACATTTATTCCAACTTGCACATATATTCCTAAAATTATTATTCAATATCTGACTCTTATCAATATCCAACCAGATATGGTGATAAGTGTTTATTCATATTTGACATTTCATTTTTTTTTTGACATAGAATATTAAATTAATGACCAAGGTTGTGGTGAAACTGGAGCCATAGATGGCACGAGCGTCATGCTCCAGGAGCCATCTCTGGACCATTGAATTGAAACTGGACAAACAGGAAATCTTTATTTGGATGTTTTTATCCCCTAAACTTGAGAGTCAGTCGCAGATTCAACCCAACAGTCCAAGCAATGCCACCTAAAATGTTGCATACGTAAAACTTGAAGTACAAGGTGCCCCATAGTTCGAGCAGGATAGCCACTAAAGAGCACATCTGCTTTATTATTTTAGCAGTTTATCACATGCCAAAATAACTAGTTTCCAAAAGCATGATTCATTCGACATGAATTCAGAATAAAGTATAAACAAAACCATCAAAACATTTAATGGATTCAGATTATAAAGTGATAATAGGGGGAATACTTTTTTGTAATACTTAATGTACATTACTTCAATAAAACTAAAAGAAAAAAAAAACCAATCACTTTTTTCAAACATGATTTATTTAAACATTTTAACTAGAATATGTAGTCAACTTTGAGGACCCTTGATTTTAAATTGCTCTAAGTCGGGTTATTAGTTAAATTACACAAAATAACATAACTCATATTTGATTATGTCAGGCCATTTAGTTGGTCCACGTCTGAAGTGACCACGAGAAATCAAAGAACAGATTTATATGATGTATTATGTAGTATGCAACTATGAAGCATCTCAAAATCAGATCATAATTTCTGTTAGCAAAAAGTCTGTGTTATTCCACATGATAACATCAACTTCAACAACACCTGTGAATAAATGACTGTCTAGGGACCAAGATGCGTCCTCGATAAATCATTTACCTTTACATTATTTATCTCTCTTACAAGCACTAGTCCACAAATCAATTTGCTAAACTTAAAGAGCCTTAACGTGGCTACTTCATAATATGTAAGTAGAACTAATAAAGACTTTTGTATCAAGGCTAGACCCTGACAAATCTGGTGTATGGCAACAGAAATCAAAAGAACATACCTGCAAGCATGGAAGGATAGCAGGTCTCCTCATTTGTAAAAAATGAATGCACATAAAAACATACCTGAAAATTTCCAAAATTTTGCATCACTTTGTATGCACTTCATTTATTAACTCATATCATTAACCATCTTCATCTCTATATTTGCAAAGCAACTTAAACTAAATTAGATAAAGGTCAAGCAGGAAATGTTAGGGCCTAGTGCAAGAATAGGATAAAAAACTACTTACGCATAGCTGGATAAGGTCCCTTGGTAAGTTTCATTAACTCCTCTTGACTTGGCCCAATGTTTGATGATAAAAGCCAACTGCCGAAGCCTTGCATCTATTTGCGCATAATCCTGAAGAAGCTTTGTATTCACAACAGCCAGGAGATTGTTAACACATATGTCACAGGAGATTCCTGTCACAGGATCCATGAGCTTTACTATAGGAACCCTGGCACGTGTCAAAGCCTGTATATTTTATGAATGAAAAGAATCTGGTAAGTGCCTAAACCTGAGCTCTAGCGTTAATGGAAAAGAGAGTAATAAGATATACTCTACTGAGGTGAAAGATAGCAAGTATCTCACTACTTCCCTCTCAATAGCCAAGGCCTAAGGAGAATCTCTACATAGGAACACAATATTCATATATTCATTGCTTACAACTGACTGAACTATTTATAGGGGCAGAGACTAAACAGAGACTAACTCTTTACAAACATGGATGCAAACTGACTGAGTGGGTTAAGGCATAACCCCATGACCCCTTTTTATTTAGCTAACTGACCTCTAACTGACTCAGTCATGAGTAACTGACTCACACATAAGTGAAATAAACAATTTAGCCCCTTTTCCCGATGCTTTCGCCCCTAAGCATCCTATCACTACTCCTTCCCTTGAAAACCACCTTGTCCCCAAGGTGGCGTATGGGGTGGTGCGTCTTCCATAGATACGATCGAAGCTGGAACAGGATTGCCTTCCGCGTCGATCTCCATTAGTGAGAAAGAAGCAAAGCAACGGTGGCTAGGTCTGAAAGGAGCGGTGCACCGGACCCTTTGTCTCGACGTTGCTGTTTAATTTCATCATAAGGCTGTGGCGACAGCGTCACCGACTGTGACGAGAGAAGTGGGGGAGCGGGTGTGGCAGGCGAACCAAAGAAGGGAATGGTCGACGCTGTTTAGCCTCGGGCTGGGTCATTACTTGGAGCAGCTGGGTTTAGTTCGCCTTGGGCTCTGGTAGAAGGTTCAAGTGGAGCAAACTGGTGAGGATAAGAAATGGGCTTGGGCCCACAATGAAGCATCTTCTTCTCCATCTCCAAGGCGAGGCTTGACACATGATGCACTATGCATGGCTTGTGTAGACGAACCTCCGTTCGCAGCTCCTCCCTTAGTCCATTGAGGAAGACGCCGAGCAGGCAATGATTGGGCCAGTTGGTGACGAGCGCCACTTACCGTGCCCATTATTGTCGATATTCTTGAACTCCTCCGGTCTGTTGAATGCTGTAGAGGTGTTCATCGGGGTTCAAATATTTCGGCGGCTCGACGTGTTCGTTGAGTGCTTTCACTAGCTCCTCTCAATACAGGAGGGTGCGCTCGGCGTTTATCCATGCGAACAAGTCTAAAGCGTCTCCCTCCAAATACATTGCAGTAATTTCCACCTTGTCGTCCTCCGGAGTTTCATAAAACCTGAAAAACTTCTCAGCCTTGAGTACCCACCCTCGAGGATCACCACTGTTGAACTTGGGAAATTCGAGTTTCGCATATGGAGGCCGTGCTCGGTGGAAGGTAGCCTCCTCGTTGCCTCTGTTCTCACGTGACTAGACTTCCAACGTTGTGACTTTGTCCCTTAACTCATCCAAATCGTCAAGTTTGGCAGCCATTGGATCAGGTTGTATAGGGTTGTCGCTGGCATAGGAGTATGTGGTCACCATAGTTGATCAAGATGGGCTCTGATACCAAAATGGTAAGCGCCTAAACCTGAGCTCTAGCGTTAATGGAAAAGAGAGTAATAAGATATACTCTACTGAGGTGAAAGATGGCAAGTATCTCACTACTTCCCTCTCAATAGCCAAAGCCTAAGGAGAATCTCTAGATAGGAACACAGTATTCGTATATTCATTCATTCATTGCTTACAACTAACTTGACTATTTATAGGGGCAGAGACTAACTCTCTCTCTCTCTGCAAACGTGGATGCATAACTGACTGAGCGGGTTGAGGCATAACCCCATGACCCCCCTTTTATTTAGCTAACTGACCTCTAACTGAATCAATCATAGGTAACTAACTCACACATAAGTGAAATAAACAATTTAGCCCCTTTTCCCTATGCTTTCGCCCCTGAGCATCCTATCAAAATCAATTTCAATTTAAAGGAAATAATGAAACAGCAGCCAGCTGTCTTGAAGGAAAGGACCTATTCAGAAGAACGTTTGAATCATATGATGGAAAGAGTATGACCTTATATTTTAATGAAGAAATGATGGTTTGAACATCAAATGTTCAACAAGTAAAACCATGCATTGCATAATATATATATACACACACATCAAAAATCAATTACAAATATTCCGATTATGGTGGCTTCTTTCTCAGTTTATGGTCTTTGGACTTTGACTCCACTAACTTCCATTCCAACTTTCTAAGTGTTAATTGCACATTGTGCTTCCTGGTTTAATAATTCTCTTCTTTCATCACTTTAATTCTTTCCCTTCTAATCAGAGTTTCAAAGTCCATAATTTCTCTTCATAGTCATTAATTTCTACACTGGTTTTTTTCTTAAATGTCACCCCCAATCTATCTGATGCGGGCTCTTAATTACATTTCTTCATTTGAAAACTTCCAT
Source organism: Vachellia pachyceras (assembly GCA_025593235.1). Taxonomy (NCBI): domain Eukaryota; kingdom Viridiplantae; phylum Streptophyta; class Magnoliopsida; order Fabales; family Fabaceae; genus Vachellia; species Vachellia pachyceras. The sequence goes on along the minus strand of JANTPZ010090470.1, from coordinate 3,625 downwards.
GAAGAATAAGTATCATCTCCTTTGATTTCATTTTCCTCCTATTCTTTGCTTCTTGACCTTGAAAAAAAGTGCACTAAAGGCCATTCGCACGACATCATGAAGGTAATTTCTTGGACCAAGAGAGGCAGAAGCACAACATTTGTGATTACACCTAGGAGTATTGCAAGCATGTATTTAGTAACTAGGAAAAATACAAGCATAAACATTCTTGAAGCGGAAATGGAAAACTAGGCTACCCAACATTAACAAGGTTAACAATAACAGCAGCAAGCCTTATTCCACCGGTGGGGGTCGGTTACATGGTTTACATGGCCATTGTACCATATCAACATTCAAATCTATGGATATATTATTAACCAAAAGATCTCGTTTAATAACTTTATTAAATGTTCTCTTCTATCTTCCTCCACCCTTTTTAGAGGACCCTAGAATATTCAATATACCCTCTTCACCAATACCTCCAATAGCCATCTTTATCCATATCCAAATGATTTTGTAACATTCACTCTTCAAGAGATGTCACATCAACATCCATCTCAACATCTTCAATTCCTCATCTTTGCTACCTTAACTTTATGCTTCTGCTATCACTTTAAAGCCCAACATTCATTAACACATAATGTGCTTGTTTGGAAAAGCTTATTTACTCCCCAAAAGCACGTTCAACAATATTTTTCCGTAAAATGAGATAATCTCCTCCACATTTACCTCGACTTGCGTAAATATACTTCTCTACCGTTTTTCCAAAAGGACCAAATATTGATAATCTTAGAGAAATTCAATAAAACTTCCTTTTAAGCTTATTAGGTAGTTAAAATTAACAAGATCGTTTTAAAATCTCAGATTCTTAATAAATGAATTCATGTCTTCTCACCTGCACATTCTGCAGATTATCTGATCTTAAAATATCAGCCAACTTCAACAAAATCTCGGATTTTTCCATGGCTGTTTCCTCAATTGCAAGGCAAACATCAATGTCACTTTTACAGACACCAAATGAATTGGCACATGATCCATAGAGATAAAGCTGAGCTCTTGGCCATTCCTTACTAACTAGTTTCTCGAGTAAAGTAAGTAATTGTTTCTGCTTAGCCTTTTCTTCTTCAGGAGGTATTAAGGACTCATAAAGTGCAAGGAGAGGAACATTGAGACTATTTATGTCACTTCGGCATGTCATCAGTCTTTTATACATTCTTGCCCGCTGGCTTATGAGCCTTTGACCCCTTGAATCCGATCTGACATCCTGATAAATAAAAGCTGCGGATTATGATGATAATACTTAACAGTTCACTGCAATCATGTCAATAATAGCTAACGTCCACATGCCACTCAATTCACATTAATATTAAAAACACTGATAAATACCATGTGAACCTCTGCACACCAATAGGTGTCTAATTAGGAAGGTCAGCAATTTATGATTTCATATGTCCATAAATATTTCTAGAAGATGTTTAAAAATGAGAAATTTCTCCAAGATTTTTACCCAACTAGACAATACTTTCTCGAAGTCCTTCCCCAAGATCCCATCCAATTCAGTTCTTTAGAATTATAACAATTCATAATCCATAATCCATATCCATAACTACTATAAAAATTGCAGAAGGCAAACACATCGATGTAAAGCAAAATCGACAGAAATTAAATTACCAACCCTCTCACGAGTACGGTGCTGTCTTGAGCCTAAGGTTTTCTTGTCTTCAGACTCGTCTTCATTCAACAAGGATTCAACTAATTGCTCACCAAAACCACTGCCAGAGTCAATAATATCCACCTTGGACATAACCAATCCGTGATATTTATCTCCAACAGTGTCTAGGACAATTTTATTCTGGAAATTGTTTCTAACCTCTTCAATGTCCGATCTTGAGACTGAATGAAGGTTGCTACCGGAGGGTGGCCCAGGCCGATCTAGCTGTTCAGGAAGACCCACTTCACCAGATATATCGCCTCTACTATTTCTTGTTTCCGATGACAGGTTTCTCACTCCTTCCTTCTCAGTGGTCACATTCTCGTACTGTCCACTCAATGCGCCATAATTAGCAGCCTCCCTACCGTCAAGAATATCCGAACCTCTTCTTCTAGAACCAGAGCCCCAATAGCCTCTTCCTTTAGGTTTGTTTGAGAACCCCAATGGCGGCTGCCTTGTTTCAGGCCTATAGTTACCACAATGATAGTTATTTCCCCGGCCACTCCCTCTTCGGTCCAGGTCATGGCCATCATGATGTGGATTCCCAACCAAATTCACATTTGAATTCGCATTAGAAGTCGCTTCGGCATCCAAATGCAAATTTCTATCTAATCCATTATAGCTTCTGTTCAATGCAGCTTCCCGACCAGTGCCAACATTGAACACCAAATTGAGCAAAGAATCGCCATCGGACGATACTTCCCTACTTAAAACATCGCTTGGTAATGAACCAAACTTGAGCTTATGTCCCTGCTGCTGAACAAAAGCATCGATCCTAATACCTCCAGAGGGATCAACCGGAAACCCTAATCTTCTCAGATCATCGCCATGGGCGACTCCGATGTTCCCCACAGGAATTGGATTCCCAGGGAAGTGATCCACGGGGAGCCGAGGAGGAGGGAACATGTTGTGGGACAACCCGAAGAAATTTGGTGGGTAATTATGAGAGATTGTGTGAGGACAAGAAGGAAGATCAGGTTGGGCATCACGCCCGTCACTCGGCCACGGCGGCATGATGGGGATCGTAGGTCCTATGGCTGCCACGGCGGAATCAAGGGTCAGTGACTGTTGCTGGTGCGGCGGCGGCGGCGCCGTCAGTGTTGGTTGCAGTGGAGGATGTGGGTGAATGAGGGGCCTCTGGAGAAGAGAGAGAAGAAACTCTCCACCATTGTTTGCCGGCGGCAGCGGTGCGTCTCCACCGCCTGTCATCCCAAACGATGGAATGTAAGTTCCACTTTCAGTTTCGGTAGTGATGGCAGTGAGGGGAGCAGCCGAGTACGAGATGTGTTGTATTTTACGAGAGAATTGCAAATTTTATCTCTCAAAATCCTGCTTTTGCTGTGTTCATAAACAGAAGTTCTGCTTTTGTGTCATATGGATATATGTATGAGTGTAATTATAGATTATAGTTGGCAGAAAATATAATTAGAGATTATAGATTTCTATGCAGATACGCTGAGTAATTTACCCGCCCAAGCCCATTATCGAATTATAATCTTAACGAGTGATAAAATTTTCATTCTTTCCAATTCAAGAATATTTGAATTTTGATTTTGTAACATCCTTTTTTTTTTAATTGAGAGGATTTAATAACATTTGAGAAATAATTATTTATTTAAAGAATTTAATTGTTATATGTAAATAATGTTTATGTTAAATATAATTTATTAAGCAATCATTTAAGTTAAAAAGAATCTACCATCGGGATGCATATAAATAGAAGAAAATCTTAAATAATTAAAAAGAATAATTTTATAAAAAATAAAATATGTATATATAAAGGGGCACGTGGCCCACTTAGTGACAGCAGAGATAATAATCATCCGATTGAGATGGGTGACCCTTCCCCTCATTCCCCCGCGGATGAAGTTAGAGAGAATTGTACTCTCTACCTGGATGAGCCAATACATGCCGTTGCCCACGCTTATTTGCACA
>JANTPZ010090469.1:0-25134 GCA_025593235.1 Vachellia pachyceras | reverse complement strand
TGCTCCCACATAACACTGTTACCTTGTCAGAGCCACCGGAGCAATTGTATGCGACCCAGTTGTCACAGCTTCAAGAGATGGGCTTCTTTGATACGCAAGAGAACATTCGAGTGCTCATCGCCACCCAATGGTTTAGTTTATTAATTGCCAAGGAAAGGAGAGTAAATTTTTTTTGGCAACTGTTTTGGGAGTAAGCTTCTTGTAAATGTTTGCGTAGAAAAAGCTGAACATGGTGGGTTCTTGTAGAACTCTATCAAAGGTTCCATTACTGAAGCTTCTAATAAAAATGGTTGTCATATTAAACATTATAATGTATGTTTATGATTAAAGGCACTATATACTTGATATTATTATTTAAAATTTGTTTTTTGGGTCAATTGTCTAATTAAATATGATTTGTTTATAATATATTTTTGTAAATGCGTAGTTGATTCATATTTAAAATCAGCGATGAATTTAACGATAAAATTATTAAATATAGATATGTTAAATATGCATAATTGTCCATTTAGCGATTGAATATAATGCATTTAACGACGAAAAAGTAAGGCATAATATTCTAATTAGTGAGGGAATTATCAAATTTAGTGATGGAATATAACTCATTTAGCAACGGAATTATCAAATTTAATGACAGAATATATCCTGTTTAGCGACGGAATTGTCAAATTTAGCGACGGATTTAGAGAGGGAAAACTTCCGTCGCTAAATCCGTCGCTAATTAGAGAGGGAAAACTTCCGTCGCTAAATCCATCGCTAATTAGCGACGGATTTAGCGACGGAAATTGTTTACGTCGCTAAATTAGCGAGGGAATTAGTTCCGTCGCTAATTCCGTCACTAATTTAGCGACGGAAACAATTTCCGTCGCTATTTCCGTCGCTAAATTTAGCGACCCTCTTATTAGTGACGGATTTAGCGACGGACTTTTTCCGTCGCTAAATCTGTTTTTTCCGTCGCTAAATCTGTTTTTTCCGTCGCTAATTCTGATTTTTCTAGTAGTGGATTTGTGAATATAGACAGAGAAAAATTTTAAATAAGGGTAAATATGAAAATTACATCAATTTAAGACTTGTTTCCATTTCTTGATATTTAAAAATTATTAAAAATGGATTTATAATAAAAAGTAGAGGGGTAACTTGTCGAATTACATATATTGAAATGACAATTAAAATTAATTAAAAAGAACAAATATGTAAAAGATGCAATTTGTTTTTACATATCCATTTATTTATAGAGAGAATAGGTAAGAAAGAATGAGAGGAAAAAATTAGATATAATTAATGTGCATGTCAAAGATGGAAAGAGGTGATTAAGAAAGTGCAACTTATTATATCAGTTTCAGGGAAGCTCTATAGCCATGGTTGCACAAGAAAAGCCCACTACTTTGTTGACGGAGTGCTAATAGTGGTAATTTAGAGGAGAAAAATGATAAATATGTCTTACATTTAATATCAAAACCAACTATTCAATTAAGTTTTACATTAAATAATTAATTTTTATATTAAAGACCGGAAGTAATGCTTTACAATTTTGTCAATCTTTTCCATAGCCTTGGAACGAGGAATAAATACAGTTTGCTACATAAAAAATAATAATAACAATAATAATTATAAAAATTTTAACAATAACACATGCGTTAATAATATTATTTCTTTATACGATACTTTAATGACCTTTATCCTTTTTTTTTTTGGGTTTTTGGGAAGATTTGGGGCCAAATTAAACGCCATCATTTTGAATCAAACACCATACGATTAGTTAAGCAATCTATGCGCAGGTATTTCTTCATCACCATCTAAGGTGGAGTCTCAACATATTCTGTTCAAAATTACAGGGAAGTTTGCAGTACCAGCACACGAGATGTAATAGTAGTATTAAAATGAAAACACCCAAATACGTACTTTTAAAATCAATGTTGAGAAAATCAGATCGATCATTGAATCAGTTGATGCATTGGTAGGATCGGGATCACATTAATCATGAATAGGTCAATATGGTCATGAATATAGTCTTAAAATAAAAGAAGATAACATTTATTGGCACTCCACGGTTTCAATTGATTTGTGCGTTCTTCATGCTCCAAGCACTCAATCTGGTGATCTTGACATGGGCAGTTCCATAATTGAAGACGTAAAGTTGAGCCTCATCATTGATTGCCATTGTGGGGTAAACTCTGGCTGTGATCACTGCCCTGCCTTCACCCCCAAAACTCTCGACTACCGAGTGATCAATCTGACAAGGAAGTTCAAAGTCATATGTTTGTTGATAAGGAAAGTTTATTGTAGGTTGATGACACTACACTTTTGAAGCATTCATTATCAAACACAATGGAAGAGTGAAGCTCGTATAAGAGGATTGCAACTTACCAAGCTTCTAATTGAGAGGTTCTCATAAGAAGGGTCAACATCAAGAAAGGCGCCGTAAGTGGAGAGATCATTATCGTTATAATTCATCGAAGACTTGCTTTGATCGCTGCAGAAGAGGACCAAAGGTCTCCGTTGGTATATGAAGATTCTGAAGAATACAGCTGTATATTCTTTAAAGTCTTCTGACGCAAACGCAAGCAATCCAAAGGGTCCCAATCCACCTTTTACTGCTTCACCCTTACTGATACATAGAAGCTGAGGCATCACCCAATGGTCCAACACTTCTGCCTTCCCAAACTCACTTGCTTCGAACGAAACTTCAACATCAGCCTGCACATACGAAGCTGGAAATTAATTGTGCAACCAGCGCACCAATTTCAGGTGCCTCAGATAGGTATAACCTTTTAATTGAAAGTGGCTACGTTTATGGCCATGAATCATACATGTGATGTGTGACTTTTAAACGTTATTATATGTATTGCTGGTTCATGTAATCCCGAACTGATTATTCTAAATTACTTATTGTAAATATGCAAGATATAGATGTGTATATATAAACAAATTAACATAAAGTAGGGGTTCTTAATTAAAATTTACTTGTGCAGCAGTGACACCGGTGACTTGAATGTGTTGACCATCCTTGAGCACCCTGGTTGGCCAGCTGATTGGTTTTACTCGTAGCTTTTCAATTTCGACCACCGGCCATTGCACCAATTGATTCCCAGATTTGTGGAGCCAAATCGCCCTCGGTATAGCCTAAAAATTAAACCCACATGTTAATTTAATACATTAACTTTAGTAAATTATTGGGTTCAATTTGACACTATGCATATATAGATATGTAGTTGCTAGAATGCGCCTTCATCAACTTGACATGTTTTTGAAAGTATCAATGAATTTGTTTAAAAGAAATATAAATATACCATCCACTTACATGTATTCCTGACCATCCTCTGTTGACATAAACAGCAGGGCTTGAGGATTCATTAACCCAACCTAACAACAACCTTCTCTTTGTTGCATCATCCAAAAAGGTCTTGGACGCATAATATTTCCCATAATCATATCTCAGTACAGAATCAACATTTTGGAATCCTGTATCCGGGATAAACCTATCTTTTTCGGCATCGTAAGTCCCGATGAGATAGTAATCATGTTTATTATCGTCCAAACTAACCTTAAGAACGTGCTTAACAACCGGTCCATCACCGGAAGTATCAACCCGAGACATGAATTTAGACAAAACAGGAAAGAAATCAGGACACTCCCACATTCCAGTGCCTTTAGCGGAGTAAAGAGGGCGTTTGGCTTGAACCCAATGCACAAAATCTTTGCTCCTATACAATAGAGCCCTTCCAGTAGTGTGCCTTGCGTTCCCAACTAGGACTCTATAGTGCCCATCAGTGCCTAACCAAGCAGTGGTAGGGTCCCTGAATGAGCTTGAATTGATCCCATTAGCCCTAGTTGGAGCCATTAAGGGGTTCTGTGGGATCTTCACCCATTCCCTGAGGTATGGGTCCGAGGCATTTTTGGGGTACGCCAAGTTTTGGACTTGATGATGGCGCAAGTCAACTCCGGTGTAGAGAATGGCAGGCTTGCCACCTGGAAGAATGGTGGCTGATCCTGACCAAGCACCGTTGATATCGAATGGCTGAGATGGATATATGGCCGTGTCTAGTATGGTCCAATCAACGAGATCCTTTGATACTGAATGGCCCCACACAATCTTCCCCCGACTCACATTAGCACTTTTAGGGTTATACTGATAGAACAAGTGGAACAACCCCTTGAATCTCATAGGCCCTAACATAAAAGTTGTTACGAAGTTAGTGCAAACTCTGATTTTCTAGCTGTAACATATACAGAATAACTTGTATCCATACCTTAACATCTGAGCGTGTTCTAGTCGAGTGTAATTATTTACTTTTGTGATCCATAGTTTATATACGTATGTGTGTGGCAATTTTTCTTCAATGAGAGCATGATAAACGTTTAGTTTTTTTATAAGTAAATACAAAGAAACATGAGAACCACGGTAATTCACTCGAAGAAAACGAATGCTTTGAAATATTTTGAATTTATTTTAGACGTCATGTATTAATTTAGGGATTAAAATGTCGCATTTTATTTGATAATAATAGATGTTTTCCAGTTGCATCTTTCTATATTTTTCCCAAAATGGAAAGGGCGGCCAAATAATTTATAAACTTGATATAAAATATATATATATATATATAGAGAGAGAGTATAGAAGTAACCAGTGGGATCTGCAAAACACGTACGCGCAGACATCCATTTTCAGCATACCATTTCAAATTGGCAAAACAAAGAGAGGAAAAGAAAAAAGAAATGTAAGAGACATGACAACAAAGAGAAAATTAAAGAAAGGAAAGTAGTATAATATATATATATATATATATATATCATAAACACACACAAACCGTTGATCCAGTTCTTAGCGGGCTGGAAATGGAAGGCCGTTCTATACGGTTGATTTGTTGATTGGGTGAGGAGGCAATGGTCTAGAATGAAACACGAGATGATGGCTAATATAAACACCACAGAGATGGCCATTATGTTAATGTAGAGCACCGTTTTCTGCAGGTTTGAGAAGGTTAGAATAATGAAAGTCATAAATCACAACGGTATTTATATATTAGTACACAACCAAATCATCAGTATTATTCATGGAAATATCATACAACTGGAGAAGTAAGGAAGACGGACTTTAACATGAAGTGAGGAAGGAAAAGAAGTGAACTAGTTAATCAGAGAGAAAGAGAAAAGGTTCAGATCAGAGGACAAATATATAAGAAAATTTTGCGGACATGGCAATAACCAGAGAATGAGAGCCAGAAGAAGAAAGCACGATCACTACAAAGTTGCTTTGTGAAATGCAAATACCCAACTCGGAAAAACTAATACAAGTTTGAGCTATCGATCAACTGAAGAAAGTGACACTGAAATGCAAATATATAGTGAAGGATCAGAGATCGTCCGAAGGGGGTTCTGTTCGTCGGAGGAGGACGATGATTCAGAGTATGTGTGAGTGATAGAGACAGAGGATATATATAGACAAATATGTGACATTAGTATAATTAATAATATTTATGGTTACATGCGAATGTTAGTATCAGTGTAACACTACCACTTTCCCTCCAAACATATTCAATTGGGACGTTTTAGTTTCTAGGATCACAAGGTGGTACCATTAAAAATCCCATTGTCATTGATATTTCTACTTCTTCCGTTGGTTCTAGTTTTGGACCTTTCTCTGCCCTACCGCCTTCTATTAAAAGAAAAGAATGAAGTGCACTATGATCCTGTATATACTATCATGTAATTAACTTCATGCTTCGATATTAAAGGAGTTAAACGTATTTATGAGTTCAATGAAGGAGTTCAACAGCTCACTTAACAGAGACATGCATGGTGTGAATCCTATTTAAGTTATCAATGAATGACAATGAAGACGAAGAGAGAAATGGAAGAGTTTGGAGAAACAAGAGAGGAATAATAGAGTCACTTTCAACACTTAGGAGTTATCTGTTTTTCTATGTTATTGCATGCAAAAATGAAACTTTCTATTTTGAATATCATTTTGAAGTATGTCATTTGATTGCTAGAAGAAGACTTTCATAAGTTGATGAAACTTGGAAATTGCAACATCCTATAATTTTTTTAAAGCATAAGTGTATAATAATAATAATAATAATAATAGATAAATCAAAATACACATTTATAGGACTTGAAGCCTAAAGGGTATATGAATTGGCAAAAGAAGAGGAAGAAGAAGACTAAGGATAATTATATTCTTAGATATTTTCATTCATAAATTTTTATTATTACTTTAATTTTACTTAATAGGGAACAATATTAAAGTTTTATAATTAAGTAGAGTTAGGCCCCCATGTTATTATAGAGTTTTATTGAAATTTCAAAAAGTAAGTTATACATGACGGAATGACTAAATGTACATTGAAATGATAAAATAATATAAAATACAAGAGAGGAAACTTGGAAGAAGAAGACTTTCGTAAGTTGATGAAACTTGGATATGGTAACATCTTATAATTTTTTTAAAGCATAAGTGAATTATAATAATAATAGATTAATCAAAATACACATTTATAGGACTAGAAGCCTAAGGGGTATATCGGCAAAAAAAAAAGCCTAAGGGGTATGAGTTGCCAAAAGAAGAAGAAGATGACGACTAAGGGTAATTATATTCTTAGATATTTTTATTCATAAATTTCTATTATTACTTTAATTTTACTTAATAGGGAACAATATTAAAGTTTTGTAAGCGGAGTTAGGCCCCATGTTAATATAAAGTTTTACTAAAATTTCAAAAAGTAAGTTGTATATCAACGGAATGACTAAATGTATATTGAAATGATAAAATAATATAAAATACTTGGGGGATAAGAGAGTAATTAATGCAGAGAACAGGAAGAAAACAAGTTAGATAATAAGAATTAAAAGACCTGGGGAAAAAGATTAATAGGATAAAAGAGTAATTACTACAGAGAACCTAATAACAGCGAGAAATACCTAGAGATTCAGAAGTATCACATTATCCATACTCTACCCAATGAAAATGTTTCAAATATTCCTATTGTGATCCCATATTCCATAAATTTTTTTTAATTATTTCTCTTTTTCCCTATAATAAATATTTAATATATTGGGTTATAAAAAAGAAATAATTAGAAAAATTTATGGGATATGATATATATAATAAGAGACATTTGAAATATTTTTACTGAGTAGAGTATGAATGGAGAGACACTCCTGTAATATGTAAGTATTTTTCCATAATCACATTGTCCAGTGAGATGACAATTGAGTATAAGAATGACAAAGAGTTAATTTAGACATTTTAATGCATAAATGGTATTAGTAGTTGCGTTTTCGTTTCAGCCCTTTCATTTACGTGTCTGGTAAGCATTGGGAGATGACTTAGATCGCACTGTCACTACCCATCAGTAAATCTTTTATAGTTTATTTTGATTCCCCCTTAACACACTAGGATCAATAAGCCTTCAAATTATATATACATAACACTTTTTAACTATCTCAAAATTCAATAAATTTCATTTTCATCCCCATTTAGTACCAAAACGTAATACCCTCTCTATGTACTTATTCAAAATTAACATAAAGGCGTTACTTTAAAAAAATATTAAAGGGTTAAGATGAAATTTTTTTAGGAATGATATTGCCTTGAAAGTTTTTTTTAGAAACAATATTGCTCTGAAAGTTTTAAAATGAGGCAATGTTACTCCATTCTCTTAAAAAATGAATGTTGACTGTTAAAAAGTATATGCTGACTAATAACATTTTTAATATTAAGAGGTGACATTGCTCTATTTACAAACTTTGGGGGCAGCATTGCTCATGAGAAAAGTTTGAGAATAAACTTGTACTTTAACCCAATATTAAATGTTCTAAATATTTGTTAAGATAAAATGTATAAAATATATAACATGAAATTAAAATAAATATTTTAATGAAATATTCATGTAACTAAAACATAAGAGATAAAAAACAACAAATAGATTTCAAATGAACTAGTGATAAGAGTGTTTAAAATGAACTGATGATAACATTAAAAATAGAAATCTGAAGGATTAAAGGGTAAAAAATAAACAACATAATTGAAAAGAGAAAGGTAAAATGATTTTATAATTTAAATTGGAAAAATTATTATTATTTAGGTATTAAACATAATGATTTTTTTGTCAGAAATATTTTATAGAACAATTATGTAGAAAGAATTTGACAATCAACCCCCATCCGAAAAAAATAATATGGCAAATGATGATTTAAGAGAGGTTGTAAACATTTAAGAACATTTAATTAAAACTCCACCATTAATTAATCCATTAAATATATTGCTATATAAAGCAAAATCAACACCGACAGAAGCATTGTAGCTTCATTCGACTGCGAGTAGGAGCCCACTAGGAACCAGCCAACCCTTTTATGTAATATGAATTTCAGAATGTAATAATATTAAAGTGCCACTTTAACGACCTTTACTTATTATGACATACAACAACTTGTCATAATGTTCAAAATAATACAGGAAAGTTTGCCAATAATAGGAAAGTTAACGTTGAATGAAAAACTTCTAAACATGTATTCCTTGAAATCAATGTTAAGTAAGTCAAAATGTTCATTAATATCTTAATATGAATATAGGCTTAAAAATAATAATAACAATAATAATTTATAGTAATAGAACTAAATGCTTAAATATGAAGAAAATCAATGTATAGCTAGTATGAAAAACCGTGATATTTATTATTGTTCCATAGTTATCATCCAAAATGCATCTTTTTAAAAATTCCATTGTTGTCTTAGTTTTACTAATTCTTAAAAATATTTTCAAAAAAAAATTACAATAATCATCTTAGCTACATGGCTGCCTACTTTATTTTGCATATAAATACATTTCTTAACATTTTGATCAACTTAGCTTAGAGTGCGTTTTGAGATTGTGCTCTACTACTGTAAGACGAATCTGTTAGGTATCATTATCATCAACCTGGTGATTATTACTGAAAGAGTATACAGGAGAGACATAATTTAATACACATTATTATTTAAAAATATGGCAAAAATAAAAATATAAGTATGTGAGAGAAGTTTTGTTTCGGTTTGTGTGCATTAGAAATTCATTCCCAATCACGCACATAGGGCAGCAGAATGAAGTGCACTACCGCCTTGGTTCTATTTTTGGACCTTTCTCTGCTCTACCGCCTTCTATTAAAAGAATGAAGTGCGCTTTGATCCTATATACTATCATATAATTAACTTCATGCTTCTATATTAAAGGAGTTAAACTTATTTATGAGTTCAATGAAGTATTTCAACAACTCACACTTAACAGAGACATGGTGCGAATCCTATTCAAGTTACAACGAATGACAATGAAGATGAAGAGAGAAAGGGAATAGTTTGGAGAAACAAGGGAGGAATGATAGAGTCACTTTCAACACTTAGGAGTTATCTATTTTCTATATTATTGCATCCAAAAATGAAACTATCTATTTTGAATATCATTTTAAGTATATGTCATTTGATTGCTAGAAGAAGACTTTCATAAGTTGACAAAACTTGGATATTGCAACATCCTATAATTTTTTTAAAGCACAAGTGTATAATAATAATAATAATAATAGATAAATCAAAATACACATTTATAGGACTTGAAGCCTAAGGGGTATATGAGTTGCCAAAAGAAGAGGAAGAAGAAGAAGACTAAGGATAATTATATTCTTAGATATTTTCATTCATAAATTTTTATTATTACTTTAATTTTACTTAATAGGGAACAATATTAAAGTTTTATAGGCAGAGTTAGGCCCCCATGTTATTATAGAGTTTTATTATAATTTCAAAAAGTAAGTTGTACATCACGGAATGACTAAATGTATATTGAAATGGTAAAATAATATAAAATACTTGCAGAGAACATATATAACTTAAAGAAGGAAGAAAAGTTAGATAATAAGAATTAAAAGCCCTGGGAAAAAAGATTAATTGGATAAAAGAGTAATTAATGCAGAGAACATACTAACGAGAAATACTTACATACTCCAAGAGTATCACGTTATTTATACTCTGCCAAATGAAAATGTTTCAAATGTCCCTATATTGTGATCCCATATTCCATAAAATTTTTCTAATTATTTCTCTTTTTTCCTAATAAATATTTATTACAATGGTATAATTAGGAGAAAATTATAGAATATAGGATCTATAATAAGAGACATTTGAAATATTTTTATTGGATAGAGTATAAATGACGTAATACTCCTATAATATGCAAGTATTTTCCATAATAACGACGTCCAATGAGATGACGATTGAGTATAAGAATGCCACGGAGTTAATTTAGTCATTTTAATGCATGGTTTATATTTGCATTAGATTTCATTAAATGGTATTAGTAGTTGCGTTTTAGCTGACAGCCCTTGCATTTTCATGTCTAGTAAGCATTGGGAGATGACTTAGGTCGCACTGTCACTACACATTGGTAAATCTTTTATAGTTTATTTTGATTCCCTCTTAAACTAGGGTCAATAAGCCTTCTAATTATATATTCATTTCACTTTTTAATAATCTCAAAATTCAATAAATTCCATTTTCATCCCAATTAGTACCAAAACATAATACCCTCTCTATCTACTTATTCAAAATTGACATAAAGGCGTTAGTTTAAAAAAATATTAAAGGGTTGATGTATAAATTTACTCTGAAAGTTTTTTAGGAGTAATGTTGCTCTAAAAGTTTTGTTAGAAACAAGATTAAAGAGTTAAAAAAAACGTTGACTATTAAAAAGTGGGTGTTAACTATAACATTTTTAATATTAAAAGGTGACATTCCTCTGTTTACATACTTCGGGAGGCAGCATTAGTAATGAGAAAACTTTTAGAATAAATTTGTACTTTAACCCAATATTAAATGTTACAAATATTTGATAAGATAAAATGTATAAAATATAAAAGATGAAATTAAAATAAATATTTTTATGAAATATTCATGTAACTAAAACATAGAAGATAAAGAAAACAACAAATAAATTTCAAATGAACTAGTGATAAGAGTCCTTAAAATGAACTGATAACACTAAAAACAGATATGAAGGATTAAATGGTAAAACAATAAACAACATAATTGAAAATAGAAAGGTAAAATGATTTTATAATTTAAATGGGAAAATTTATTATTATTATTTAGGTTCTAAACATAATGATTTTATTTTATTTTGGTTAGAAATATTTTATAGAACGAATTATGTAGAAAGAATTTGACAATTAATCCCCATCCGAAAAAAAGAATATGGCAATTAAAGATTTAAGAGAGGTTGTAAACATTTAAGAACTTTTAATTTTTTGAAGCTAAAAAAACTCCACTATTAATTAATCCATTAAAAATATTACTATATAAAGCAAAATCAACACCGATAGAAGTACTGTAACTTCATTCGACTAGGAGTAGGAGCCCACTAGGAACTAGCCAACCCTTTTATGCAATACTAATTTCAGGATGTAATAATATTAATGTACCACTTTAATGACCTTTACTTATTATGACATATATACAACAACTTGTCATTCATACAGGAAAATTTGCTAATGATAGGAAAGTTAACGTTGAATGAAAAACACCTTAACATGTATTCCTTGAAATCAATGTTAAGTAAATCAAACTGATCATTAATATCTTAATATGAATATAGTCTTAAAAATAATAACAACAAAAACAATAATAATTTATAGTAATATAACTAAATGCTTAAATATGAAGAAAATCAATATACAGCTAGTACGAAAAAGCATGATATTTATTATTGTTCCATAGTTATCATCCAAAATGCATCTTTTTAAAAATTCCATGGTTGTCTTAGTTTTACTAATTCTTAAAAATATTTTCAAAAAAATTTACAATAATAATCTTAGCTACATGGCTGTCTACTTTATTTTTCATCTAAATATGTTTCGTAGCATTTTGATCGACTTAGCTTAGAGTGCTTTTGAGATTGTGCTCTACTACGGTAAGACGAATAGGTTAGGTGTCATTATCATCAACTTGGTGATTATTAGTACTGGGCAAGCCGTGTGGTCGTCCTCTATTGTGTGGCTTTGTTATCAACTGCTTTACTTCTTTCTAATTAATGAAAAGGCATAGTACGTAGAACTTGAAAGTTCCAATAATCAGGGGGGAAACCAAAAAAAAACTAGGTGATTTATTCTAGGGTTTAGATGCATGTCTAATTATAATCAATTGAAAGTATGTTTAGAGAGTCCATAGGTACATTGATAACAAAACCCACCTCCTTCCTCCTCTTTTTCCCTTAGCTCCACCGGCCTCCACTTTTTTGTTTTTCGTATGCACTTTTCCTTTCTTGTTTGCTTCTTCTTCTCGTTCTAATTTTTATATCCTTTGATTAGGTGATAAGTCTCCAATTTTTAGTATAATTGAGATATATTTTTGAGATATTTAAAGAATTATTAATATAAATTTAAATGATTCTGAGTTTAAAATGAGAAATATATCCGATAGTACATTATTTTATGGATTCATTATTTTAAATGATTTTGAATTTAAAATAACAAATATATGTATTATCTGATGGATTCATAAAATCATAGCAAATAACAATAATTTAAATCTTTTATTATTTTTTATTTCTATTTTGTTACTTTCTTTTATTTTATCATCTTGTTATTTTCTAGGAAGTAATAAAAAAGAAGATATCAACAAATCAATAAATAAAGAAAGAATAAAAGAAAAGAAGAAAAAGAAAACATTTAAAGAAAGAAGGAAGAATGTGGCATCAACAGTTAATGGCTTCGTTTGGTAAAGCTTCTCAGGAATTTAAAAGCACGTTCAACAGTATTTTTTTGTAAAATAAGATAATCTCCTTTAAATATTTATTTCGACTTGAGTAAAAATACTACTCTACCACTTTTTCAAACGAACGTAATATATATATATATATATATATATATATATATATATAGACAGATATGAGATAAGCCCAAGAAGCACATCAAGATCCACGCAAGCACGCCTATATATATCAAAGAAAAGAGGTTGCTGGAGGTCCCCACAGTAAGGAAGGGATCAATATTAATAAGAGAGGCGCACCCAGGGTTCAACTAAGTCATGAGCGTCATCCCTTGCTTTATTGACCCTGTTTGGTAAGTAGTGATTTATTTTCATAAACACGTTCAACAGTGCTTTTCCGCAAAACGAGACAATCTCCTCCACATATTTGTCTCGACTTGTGTGAATAAGCACTTATAAGTGGCTTATGGCAGTTTGCCAAATAGGCCCAATCACCATTATCTTCTTCTTTATGCTTTTCTTGAGTTTAATTGAAACCATGGCTAACTTTCTTTGAATCTAGAGTAGTTATGAACTGACTTAAGAATTTGAGTATGTTTGAACCATTTATTTATATTTAATGTTAATTGTGTTTATTCAGTTTAAATCTTATTATCTGATTAATGCCTAATCACCATTAAGTATAAATGTGGGGAATTAAGATTAACCTCAGAAGAGGATCTTAATTGGACCTTTAAATTGAATAATGTGATATTAGAATTTATTCTAATTTACTTTTAGGATAGAAATATACCTACAAGACTCATATAATCATATTAGAGTGAGAACGTTTGAGTTAATGCCTTTTGAATAGCTATTTAAGAATAATAGGTTTATTTGAGAGAGGGATGCAGATGATCGGAAGATACAACATCTATTTATACTCTAGATTAACCAGTTAAATTTAAATATATTTATTTGGGTAATTACATGTTCTAAAACTTAAAGAAGGGATTAGCCACTCTAAGTCTCTTGTGTCGATCGTTATTTTCTAGTGCTTTAGGATTAATATTTTAGTTTCATTTAAATTTATATTTTTATTATTCATATTCGATTTTCTCAACTTAAACGAAATTTATATTTCTAGTGCCTAATTACCTATTAGATTGAGTCTTTGTAGGATCGATCTTGATTTTCCATATATTATTTTTACGACCAGTACACGTACGGTGCATTATTAAATTTTGGTAGCATCAATAGGGCAATTACGCATTAAGAAAAGAACACCGCTTGGGTTTCTTCTTCAATCCTCTTTTCTTTATCTTGAGATTCATATTTAAGAGAGGGAGATTAAGGGTTCATTTGAAAGTCCTTTTAAAAATAGCTTTTACGGATTTCGAGACAAAATTTAGGTTTTGGAAAATAACTTTTACGGATTTCAAAGTAAAACTTAGGTTTTAAAAAGGTGATTGTGTTTGGGAAGTTTTGGCTTTTACAGATTTCAAGGTAAAATGTCGGTAAGAAAGATGAAAGATAAAGAAAGAAAAAGTATGAAACAGAAAATTTATTAGGAGAGATGGTATAATTTGACAAAAAATAGTTTTTTAAAACCTAAGTTTCAAATTGAGGTTTTGTATGCAAAACAGCTTTTCTGAAAAATGTAAGTACTTAGACAAAACCTAAGTTTTAAAGTAAAATCTAGGTTTTGAAACGAAACATGGGTTTTGAAAAATGAAACAAACAATCCCTAAAGGGTAATGGGCCTGTCTGAATGCCAAGGTTTATCTTCTTCCTCTGAGCTTCCAAAATATAGACCCCGTCAAAATTCTATTAAAGGATCTGATTTACTCGTTTAAATCCCCAAAACTAGTAAAAGTTTTTTTTTTGCCTTTTTTTTGGGTTTCTTCTCAAGTTTCGATCTTCAACCCTTGCAGAAATGAGAGACATGATCTCTTGTTTCAGCGAGAACTCTGTCATTTTGTGCCTTCTCCTTGTTCTGGGATCTTTCAAATGACAGGTACGATGTGGTCCCTAAACCTCTTGATGGCTATTATTATCTTCTAATCCTGTTTGATTCAGAAATACCTCTGGTTCTGGGTGACATGGCTAAAGAAATTGCCGCTAAGAAGTTTAAAGCCAGGACTCTGATGGCCACATCATCACTGATTTCTTGTTGGGAGCATTGTTTAGGAGACACACTTTGTACAATGAGGACATGGTTCTACGGTGCTACCCCGCATGGGAGAAGTAGGTACACCATTCCTCCTCCACTACAAAAAAAGACGGTATTAGTAGCGGTTATTTTTCGTATTTGTAGCGGTTATAACCGCTACCTAGGCAGGTCGTAGCGGTTAGTAAAACTACTAGTAAAACCACCGTAGCAAGCAATTTAGTAGCGGTTTCCCAGAACTGCTGTTCACACAGATGAAACCAATACTAAATTTTGCAGCGAAAATTTGCAGCGTCAAGAAACCGCTACTAATTTAGCCAAAAGTGACAGCAAATGTGACGTTTGCAGTGGTTACAAAACCGCTACTAAATTTCCTCTAAAAATAAAAAAAAGGTAATTTGCAATTATCACTCTAAAAATTAACAGCGGTTTCAAAACCGCTACTAAAGTTTCCTGCTTTTTCCAAATGCGAAAATTTCGCTCCAAAGTTTACCGCTCATTTTTCGCTCTATTTTTGTACCGGTTTTAAAACCGCTACTAAATATAATTTATGCTGATAAAAATAATTAAAATTATTTATAATTGTAGCGGTTTTAAAACCGCTACTAAATATTGTATAGTTTAAAAAAATATTTCAAAAAGCTTTCAGAATAGAACACACTCACACAAATTGATTATACACAAAAAAAGAATAACCTTTATTAAAATGACGGAAAAATTTAAACATTAAACTAATCAAAAAAATTAAAAATCATAAATTAATGTATAAAAAAGTACAAGCAAAACCATATAGAGAAAAAAATATTTCAACTTAAATAGATAAAATAACAATTACATTAAAAAAATAAAAACGAAATTACCAAGCAGAAAGGAGCAATCACCAGGAACACGAAAACACCACTAGTGAATGAACAAAGCAACCAAATAAAGAAAGAAATAGACTGCAAAACGCGTGGGGGAGGGAAGGGTATTTATAGGCTGTGCTGGGGGAAAATAGCAGCGGTTTAGGTAGCAAAAATTTGAAACGGTTAGATTTTAGCAGCGATTGAGGTCGCGGAAATTGCAGCGGTTTTTAGCAACGGTTTAGATGTCAGTTTTTACAGCTGCTTTTTATTTTGCAGCGTTTTTTATTTTTGAAGCGGTTATAAAACCACTGCAAATTTGTTTAACTTAAAAAAAATATGCACCCGATTTATTTATTCATCTTCATCAGCTCTAACAAGGGATAAAACTTCATCTCCTTCGGGTAAGAAGTTTTCAAAATTAGTATACTAGAATGGCTTCCAATCTTTATGTTTCATATCTTCGACATAAAAAACTTGATGTGCCTCTGATGCTAAAATATATGGTTCATCGTCCAGAGAGTCACCTGTGTGAATGAGCCTTGAGAAATTCACTGATGTGATGCCCAACTCATATGTGGTTATACCACGAGCAGTTGTCGTATTTGCCCATGAGCACTTGAAAAGCATGACGATGAATTGACCCTGGTAATTCAATTCGATGATGTCAACAAGCTTTCCATAGTAGGGGACACCTCCAAAACACATGTCACCATCAATGGAGCTCGCATAACTTCTTGTACCGAAAGTCCCAAAAACCTCGGAATTTTGAGTGAGAGAACCTTGATAACGTGAAACTGTACAGAACTTGAAGCCATTGACGTTGCATGCAGTAAACCTTCTCGCATATTGGAGTAGACCAATGGCAAGAGTTGTCAAATCAACTGGGTGGTGGTTGTTGTCATTGCCCATTTGACGTGCAAACCAACTGGGGAATTCTCTATGTACCCTTCTATCAACCTCAACAGACGTCTGTGCACTGATACGTAGTTGACGCTTGACATAACTTCTAAACTCACTGTCATAATTAAACATATATATTAAATTAATAAGTAACATGATGGTCAACAGAAATTAAAATAATAAGATAACAGGTTGGTACTGATACTTACTGAATGAAAGGATCTACTTGACTACAGTTGATAAGTACATGTCGGCGTGCCTGAAGCATCTCATTAGGAGTGAGGTTGAAGTGTTGATATCCTCTAACTGCTCTTCCAACTGGAGGGAACAAACTGGCTTCCGATGTTGAGGGACCAACATCAGGGCAATCATCAACACGAGGACGATGATTGAAAGATGTCTCGATGTCATCAAAGTACCGTGAACAAAAGTTCAAGACCATCCCCTATATAGTATTTCGTTATTGAACCCTCTGGCCATGCCTTATTCCTGACATATGACTTCAATTTTCCTAAAAACTTGTAATAAGTTAAAACATTAAGATAAATTAGTAAATTGGTTATATATATAAATAATGTGTGCAAATAATGTGTGTGAGTACCTTTCAATGGGATACATCCAATTATATTGAACCGGGCCTCCAAGTTTTGCCTCTTGGACAAGGTGAACGGTGAGGTGCACCATGACACTGAAAAATGAAGGAAGGAAGATCATTTCCGGATGGCACAATATGAGAATTATCTACTGTTGTAGTTGATGTAACTCCTCAGTGATAAGAACCTTTCCACACAACTTTCTGAAGAATGAACAAAGCTCCGCCAGCACCGTTAACACTTCTAGAGGCAATGTGTTTTTAAGTGTTAATGGTAGTAATTGTTGCATAATGACGTGGGAGTCATGACTCTTTAATCCAGATACCTTTCGAGACTGCAAATCGATGCACCTTGAAATATTGCTTGAATATCCATCGGAAACCCTAATGTTCTTCAACGTTGAGAGAAATATATCCTTATTCGGCTTGGTTTAGAGGAATTTTGCTGGTTGAAACTTGTCATTGTCATCTGGCCAAGCATCTTGACAAATTCCCATGGATTGTAAATCCTTCCTGGCTCGTAGATGATCTTTGGACTTCCCAGGTTCGTTCAACAAAGTGTACAGAACATTATCGCACACATTATTTTCAATGTGCATAACATCAAGATTGTGAAGTAACATATTAGTCTTCCAATAAGGAAGAGTAAAAGATATACTTCTCTTCCACCATTGTTGAACTGGGCCAACCTCCAAAGTACTACGTGGCCTCCTTCCGCCTCGTTTTGAATTATCATTTTTTCCAAACTCAAAATTAACATCAGTAAGCCGACTCAAAAGATCGGAACCACTTAACATGACAGGTGGTCCTTTTCTTTCATATTTTTCATCAAAACGCTTTCTTTGCATCCTAAATTTATGTTTGCCATCAAGAAATTGGCGATGTCTGATAAAGCACCACTTCCGACTGTGTGGCAAGCGTAATGGCTCCACGTCAAAGTTACACACGGGACAAGCGAGGCCAATATGCACGTTCCATCCAGATAAAGTTCCAAGACCCGGAAAGTCACTTATCGTACACATCAAAGCTGCACGCAAATTAAACAGCTCCTTATCATATGCATCATATGTCTCAACACCTCATTTCATAATTCAACCAACTCCTTCATCGAGGGTTGTAGGTATACATCAATATCATTGCTTGGTGCTTTCTTTCCTGGGATGATCATAGATAAAATGAATGAGTTCTGCTTCATACACATCCAACAAGGCAAATTGTATGGAACTAATACCACAGGCTAGATACTGTAACTTGTGCTTAGGTTCCTGGAAGGATTGAATCCGTCAGTCGCCAGAGCAAGGCATATGTTTCTCGGATTCGCCGCAAAATCTAGAAATTCTTTATCAAACCCCTTCCAAGCCTCAGAATCCCGCGGATGTTTGAACTTCCCATCGGGATTGGCTTCAACAGCATGCCACCTCATGTGCTCAGCAGTTTTAGTCAAGAAATACAATCTCTGAAGTCGCAGCTTCAAAGGAAAGTACCTAAGAATCTTTGCAGGTTTCTTCTTCTTATTCTTCCCGTTCATCTTGTGCTCGAGGTGTTACACCGCTTACAAATTTCTCTATCCACATCTTCTCCCCAATAAAGCATGCAATCATTTGGACATGAATGAATTTTTTCATACTTCAAACCCAATTTAGTGATAATCTTCTTTGCATCATAAAAAGATGCTAGGATCGATGCTTCAGGGAATGCTTCGAGCAACAATTCTAATATCATCGACATCCCCTTATCAGATATACTAAATAGACACTTAATGTGATACAATTTAATTAAAAATGATAATTTCGAGTACTTTTTACACCCAGGATAGAGAGCTTTGTCAGCTTCTTCCATTAACTCAAAGAAAGTACGAGCTTCCGCGTTCCTTATATACTGAGGTTCTGGACCTTGCACTTCATCTGTGACAACATTTTCATGAACACCAAAAGCATCACGAAGTGCATCATTCACGGGGTTAATCCGAGCCTCTTACACTCCTATTTGCGAGAATGCAGGAGTACACTCTCTTAAGACATCACCAGTTTCTCCATGATATACCCAGTTTTTGTAACTTTGAGGGAACGACTTAACTATCAAGTGCTCCCTAACAACATCTCTAACATGCCATTTTTTGAAATTACATTTAGAGCAGGGACAAGAAATCTTACCGTTAATCTTGCCATGTTTATAAGCAAAATCCAAAAAACTGTTTAATCCGGCCAAATATGGAGCGGACATGCGAGGAAACCTTATACATGACTTATCTATCACAACAGACTTGAGCGCATTAAGTGATAGAAATTAGAGGAAGAATGGAGAATTTGTCCCAAAAACTGATTATGGAAGGCTTAAGGTGATGTTCAACGGTCACACATTTGCAACGGTTGTAACCACTGTAAAAAACGTGACAAAACACTTGACCGTTGATATTTGCAGCAGTTCTAACCGTTAACATTTGTAGCGTTTCATAACCGCTGCAAAAAAGGGGGGCAAATTTCAAAATTTAAACTTGCAGCGGTTCATAACCGCTGCTAAAACAGAGATGTTTTTTTTTAATTTCATATTTGCAGCGGTTTATAACCACTGCAAATATTATAAAAATTTATTTTTTAATAAATCATAATAATTATTAAAAATGTAACTTAAATCATTAATTAACGATTTATAAAAATTCAAACAATATTTAAATCATTTATTTTATACTTTAATTTGTAAAATTATACTTTTTAGTAAATCATTTAACTAATATATTTAACTTAAATCATTTAAAACAAATATTTTAATTAGTTAACTTTAATTTGTAAAATTATAATTTTTAGTAAATAAAAAAATTTATATCAAATATAAAAAAAGAATCAATAAAATAGAGTGCAATATTAAATAAAATTGTAAACTTCAATAAATATACAAAATCAACTGTCCGCTGGGGGGTGGGGGCTGGGGATCCTCGGGTTCGGAAGGTGGGGGGCCATGCCAGGCAGCGGTGGTAGCTCAGGTGGAGTAGAGTCAGGGAATGCAGCACGAAATGCCATCTGCAGCATGACATTCACAGACTGCCTCCACATCTCGAACTGTGACTGCATCTGCTACAACTGTTGCGCCTGCTGCTGCATCAGCTCCTGCTACTTCTGCATCTGCTGGTGCATCAGCTCCTGCTGTTGCTGCATATGCTGCTGCATCTTCTCTTGCTGCTGCAACTGCACCTGCATATCGTGTCTGTCCATCTACGCTGGTGCGCTGTGTCGCTGAGCCGCAGATGTAGTCACCTGGGATGCAGCAGCAGAAGAGGAAATCCCAGCCTCGTACCCTCCACTCCCATAGACAAGGGATTTGGCCGCCCTGAACCCAAACCTTGAGAGTCGACTGGGATGTCGGTCACGCCCCTCCATGGCCGCCCTCAATGAGGCAGTGGGGTCTACAGCTGACCCCTGAGACTTCCTCAACTCAGCGTCTATACGCTCAATACGACTCTACTCAAAAATATTAATTCAAAATAAACAAAATAATTAAAAATTAATTATAAAAAGTTTCTAAATATCTATAAAAATTAGTTAAACAGTATAAATATAAATTATAAACTTAAAAATACTTACAATGATCTCTTCGGTCTCCTGCGTCAAGGGAGATCCATCTGAGTGTCTGTGGGTGGCCATAAATATCTCCCCGTAGGTCACCCTCCGGCCCTCCCTCTGCGTCGCCTCATCGAGCTCCGAGTAAACGATGGAGAACGGCTTCAATCCTACCGTATGGTGGATCATCTGGTGGGACCAGCTACACACAACCCTCCTCGACACGGCCTGCTACTCAGGCGACCTCCTGAACTGGACAAATCTGACCCAGTCCACCGCATCAACCCCATCTGGGACATCCGCCTCCAGCTCTTGGAGAGTCCTCGTACCATCCCCCTCCTTTTGGTGGTACACGCGACTCCGCCCGTTCTTCCACCCTTCCCCCCATCTTACCAATGGCGAACTCCTTCTTCGCATCTCGTACAACAAATTTGCCCTGCAACTATTCCAAAATTAAAGTTAGTAAACTATTTATTAATTACAAATAATTACAACACTTTAAATAATTTAAATTTTACCTTTACATTCTCCCACATAGCGTTCTTCAGGCTCTGCTGAATCCTCTTCCAAGTCTCAGCGCTGATGTCAAACTATAGGAAGTTCTTACCCTGCTCAGTCAGGTAGCGGTTGAAGAGCTGACCGCCCTTTCCCCGCGGCTGCCGAGTGATGTCGTCAAACTACACGACGACCCTCTGCCCACTAGGAAGCTGGTGTACATCCCTCATTGTAAGCTTCATTGTAAAGATCACCCCTGACGTATCTAAAAATTGAATTCATACAATTATTTCATAAAAACAAGTATTTATTAATACATAAATTAAATAAATAAAACATTTATTTATTATTAAACAAATTAAATAAAGAATATAAATTAAATAAATAAAATATTTATTTACTTACCTTGAATGTCGACCTCAAAACCAGTCGATCGACTAGAAGAAGGGCGTTGACGTCCTTGATCCCTATCTATATCTTTGTCCTCAAACTGCTCGGCCTCTTGAACTGAAATGTTGATATTGTCGAACCTAAAATCTTCGTGTTCAACATAATATCGTCCCCCTCTTGACTGTCACCACCCTCAGGAAATACATACTCCTTCCCAGGCCTTCTACTATGCTCCTTATTAGCCATCTGAACAGAATTAATTAAAATAAAATACAAAAATTTTAAAAATAAATTTAAATATCTAAAAAAATATAAATAAAAAATAACTGAAAAATATAAATTAAAAAATTAAAAATAAATTTAAATATCTGAAAAATAAATGAAAATTTATTTAAAACTAACCTTTAAAAAGTTGAATATCTCTTTGATGTGACCTTTTGAGCAAAACGAGTGGGAGGAATGAGGCTGGGGAATTTATAGGCATTAATTTAGTAGCGGTTTTAAGCAACCGCTACAAATTAACAGTGGTTTTTGGGAAAATCGCTACCCTAACCGCTGCAAATGACGACATTTCGATTTTGCAACGGTTTTTATTTAGTAAAACCGCTGCTAATTTTCTTAGAACCGCTATAAAATTCAACCCTAGATTTTAGCTACATATTTGCAACGGTTTAACTATAAACCGCTGCAAAGGTCATAATTTAGTAGCGGTTAAAAAAGCCGCTACTGATTAACCGCTGCTAAATTCCGTTTTTTTAGCAGTGCTCCCTTTCCAGTGTGTATTCCTATGTGGAGGTTATATTACGTGGCAACATCAGTTGATGTCTCCGTATACTCAAGTTGACATTGCTATTGATTTGGGACTCTTGAGGTCTAATTGAACCCCAAAAAACTTCCGACGCATAAGTGCTCTAGAGATGATACTTCCCGGGCAAAAAAATGATGTTTATCCCTTAATGATGTAGGAGCCTCATTAATGACATTTAAGAATATTAAAATTTTCCATGCAATAAAAACATCCATTATTAATTGAAAGATCCAAATTCATTATTGTATTAATAATTGCATAACATCCTATATATAGCCCCCAGCTAAAAAAAGACCAAGCACCATTCAATTCTGAGAAATATAATACAGTCTCCATTCTTATCATTTCCAAATTCAACATTATGACCATGAAAAACCTGAAATCTCAAAGGCTATTGCTATAAAAATCTAAACGTCTTAAGAAGTACTTTATCATAATCATACCAATTGAGAGAAATTAAAATTATGTATTCATACAAGATAATTAATCTTTTAATTCTTCAAATTTTGCCTATTTATAACTTGATTCCCCAATTATGACTCAATGTAACTCAGTTTCTAAACTTTTAATTGGATCATATAATTAAATCCCCTATTTTTTTCAAATTTTTTATGTCATTGTCCTTGTATTATCTAACCAACATGAGTCATCCCACGTGGTATCAATGGGTAATAAAACTTGTTGCCAACTCAGTACTACGTGGATGACTGGAGAAGACAGGGAGAGAAAACAAGAAGCGGCAAACTTAGTGCCGTCGATGGAGGAAGAGATGAGAGTAACAGCGATATGTTAGAATGGACTTGTTTGACAGAGCGTTAAAAAAAACCAAACACACGTTCAATAATATTTTTTTTTGTAAAACGATATAATCTCCTTCACATATTTACCTCGGTTTGTGTAAAAGTAATTCTTTACCGCATTCTCAAACAAGCACAATATTTTAGAAACATTATTTTTTAGAAAGAGAAAATGGCAATTAATGATATTGGAGAGGTAATAATGGCAATTGAAGAACATCTAAATCTTCAGAGTTAGGACCCCATGTTATTATAGAGTTTTATTGAAATTTCGAAAAGTAAGTTATACATCACGGAATGACTAAATGTATATTGAAATGATAAAATAATATAAAATAATTGGATATAAAAGAGTAATTAATGCGGAGAACATATATAACTTAAAGAAGGAAGAAAACAAGTTAGATAATAAGAATTAAAAGACATAGGGAAAAGATTAATGGGATAAAAGAGTAATTAATGCATATAACATAATAACAGTGAGAAATACTTAGATATTATAGGAGTATCACATTGTCCATACTCTACCCAATGAAAATGTTTTAAATATCCCTATATTGTGATCCCATTTTTCATAAAATTTTCCTAATTATTTCTCTTTTTACCTAATAAATATTCATTATAATGGGTTATAAAAAATAAATGATTAGAAGAAATTTATGGGATATGATATCTACAAGAGACATTTGAAATATTTTTACTAGGTAGAGTATGAATGATGCAACACTCCTCTAATATGCAAGTATTTCTCCATAATAACAGCGTCCAATGAGATGTGATAATTGTCACTAGAGATTCACTACTTGGGCGTGGATGTAGCCTAGAAAGCACCCACTGTTCAAGAATAGAATTTTCCCACAATTTGCGGCTTACATACAAGGGGCATTCCAGATGAAGGTAAAATAGCATTCCGATTAATAAACCTACTATATGCAAAGCGACTAAAATAGTGTATACGTATATTGCCAATGATCCTTTTGAATGCTACAGGAAAAATGGGGAATTCATTTTGAGTACGTATAAACCAAAACCTATGTAATGCGTGCAAGTTAATGCTTCCACACCCACCTTAAAAAAGTAAAGTCCTATGACATGAATGCAAATGGAGAAGACAGGGAGAGAAAAGAAGAAGCGGCAAACCAAGTGCCGGCGATGGAGGAAGGGATGAGAGTAACAGCGATATGATAGAATAAACTTGTTTAGTGGAGCGTTAAGAAAAACCAAACGCACACATTTACTTCAACTTGCGTAAAAGTACATATTTACTTTAGTTTGCGTAAAAGTATTTCTTTGTAAAACGAGATAATCTCCTTCACATATTTACTTCAACTTGTGTAAAAGTACTTCTTTACTGCATTCCCAAACGGACCCAATATTGTAGAAACATTAATTTTTTTAGAAAGAGAAAATGACAATTAATGATATTGGAGAGGTAATAATGACAATTGAAGGACATTTAAATCTTCAGAGCTAGGCCCCCATGATATTATTATAGCGTTTTATTGAAAGCACCCACTGTTCAAGAATAGAACTTTCCCACAATTTGCGGCTAACATACAAGGGGCATTCCAGATGAAGGTAAAATAGCATTCCGATTAATAAATCTACTATATACAAAGCGACTAAAATAGTGTATACGTATACTGCCAATGATCCTTTTGAATGCCACAGGAAAAATGGCGAATTCGTTTTGAGTACGTATAAACCAAAACCTATGTAATGCGTGCAAGTTAATGCTTCCACACCCACCTTAAAAAAGTAAAGTCCTATGACATACCTATCCTTTGGCTTGTTACTCTTTAGAAGGATTTGCAATTTCTCCATCAATGAAATTCCTATTTATAGGGCTTGGTTGAATTATGATACAGCCAC
>JANTPZ010090468.1:0-23375 GCA_025593235.1 Vachellia pachyceras | reverse complement strand
TTTTCCTTACCCTTGCTTGAATTTGCACCTACATTGGTTAGTGGGGAATAATGAGATTTTTGAAAATCCCAATAGCAAAACTAACTAACAAAACTTGTAAATGTGTATGTAATACTTTTCAAAATGTGTGTATGATCAAGGTACATGTGATATATTCAAACATTTCATTATCATGCATATGGCCATAGCAATCAAGATTACATATCATACACAAAACAAGTTCATACATCATAGAATAATGCACCATTCACAACATGTTCATAAAATAGTTTAGAAGAGTTCCTACTACCTTTACTTTGTTTTCCCTTTTTACTCAAATTAAACTTCAAAGTGCTCTTGGATTCCTTCCAAGTGTGCTCTTGAGGGTCTTCAATCTCTAAAGATCATATCATAATATTTATGTAAACATGCAACCATCAAGATGCCATAAAACTTGCAAAAACGCACAAAACCCCTCTTTTTGGTTTTCTAAGAGTCCTACAAGTTCAAGACTTGATTTTTATGGTCCTTAAGGCTTCTAAAATCCATCTCTTAGCTTTACCCTACACAAAACATCATTTTAAAGCCAATGGAACCATCAAAACACCCAAAATCACAGCCCTTCTATTTTTTCTTGGCTTGGCCGAAAACAGCAAAAATGGGGGAAAATGGGTTTTCAAACTTGATTCTTGTAACCATGTGTTTTATTGCTTCCAAAACCCCTTTTCTTGACATTGATCAACTCAAATACACCTCCCCTTTGGCCAAACGAAATTTGGGAAGCACCTCCCCATAATATGGAGCTTCCCATAATTTTTACAACAACTCAAAACAACCATCTACAACCAACAACATATCTTTTACTACTCAAGAAACAACTTGCAACCCTTACCACCTTTAAAACCTTCTTTTTTCCATTTTCAACTCTTGAAATCCTAGCCATCATCTTCCCAAAAGAGAGGCTCATTCAAGAAAAAACTCAAGAGAAAGGATGGAGATTTGGTTGCTAGAACTCCGTACCTTGTGTTATGGAAGCTTGATGCTCTTTTTTCTTGCTTGAAAATGGCTTCTTTGCTAGAGATAAGGGAGAGAAAAATCTGACCTAAAGAGAGAGAGAGAGAGAGAGGTGGACGTCCAAATGAGCGAGAGAAAGAGAGCTTCCTAGTTTAAAAATTGCCTCTTGCAAATTGTGTGGCTAAGAATGATTCTTGGAGGCCAAGTTTAGAAATACTTGACGAAGATTGTTCCACTTGTCCTCATGGGATTGCTTAGTGAAAAGTGCTTTTCATACTTCCCTTGCTGGTCTGGTTGGGTTGACTGGGCCTCTGCCCATCCGGTTACTTGATCTGGGGGTACGCATTTATGTAAAGTAACCTTTACTAGGGTAACTATCATTTTACTTTTTCGGAGAATTTCTCTCTCATGTGGCACCATTCCCTAGACTTTGCATAGGTGGCATCATGTCCTAGCCCAAAACATCCCTAGATTTTCCTCGTAACTCGCCAAGATTCCTTGATTTGTGTGCAATACCGTAAAACGGGTTTCCGGTGGCCAATTTAATTTAAGGGCATGGAAAAATTCTATATTTTTTCCTGATATTCTAACTATTTTCCATTCCTCAAAATTCTTCTTGGATGTTCCATACTTGATTTTCTAAGAAAATACTTTTTCGTGGCTTTCGGGCACCGTTATTCTCCGTAGTTTGAAGCTGTCCATACTGGATACCAAGTAATAATTTTATTAAATACTTCATGACCCAACCAAACTTTTCTCAGTTTGGGTCTCCGGCATTGAGAACTCCTGCTACCTTAATTAATTAGTTCTCAGCCGTCCATAACTCCGAAATCCTTTAATTACGAAAATGTCATTACCTTATCTTACTTCCACTTATTTACAAAAATGCCACTATCTTCTTATTTCTTTCTTAATTTCAACTTTACCCTTGGTTGACTTTTGACATTTTTGACCAACTTTGACTTTTTTGGTCAACTTTGATTTTTTGGGTTGACTTTGGCTTTTCGGTCAACTTAGAATTTTGACCAAATTATCAAAATGTCCTTATTATTTGATGACATTTTGTGTCCTAAGTCTTTTTAATCAAATGATCATTTACCCTTGTCATTTAAGCCAAATGACCATTTTGCCCTTGGGTCATTCTTACTTAAAATCCTTAAGACTAGAGACTTAGTTAATCATGATATTTCTTGTCTACAGGCATTTTCCTTTCTATATTTCTAGATCCATGGCATTAAATCATCACATAATTTATCGGCTTACCCTCTATTTCCACTCACAGGAATATACGGATATTACAGCTTGTTTCCATAAGCAGCTTCTCACCACAAGCTTAAAATCTTAGCTTATCACCTAACGTAGCTAGAGCCATTACTCCTTACTGTTATAGTGCAATCAATATTCCAACGGCGTCGGTGTGCCATCGATTTTCGTCAGATCGCTTCTTCTTCGAACCACCGCCTTTTCTTCCTTCGGATTTATAAAAATACAAAACAGATAAGGAGTCAAATCAAAACAAAGCAGCTCTAATCAAGCAAGGAAAAACACATTGAAGAACACATATCTAGGAAAATCGGTCAAATTGAAGGAGAAAACGAGGGATGAATCATTGCAATGCTTATCATCAATGGCGTAACACAGATATAGGCTTCCTTGAGCTCCAGGAGAGTGGTGTGGTAGGACTCTAGTTCATCCTTCCCTTCAGATGAGGCTGCTTTTTGTTCAGAGGGGTTTGTGGTGAGGTATCTTGATAGAGGCGGCCAAGAAGCTCGACATCATGCTTTGGGGAAAAGGAGTTTGGGGGGACTGTAGAGTCTGACGAGTTGGGGGTGGTTGTAATTGGGGAAGAAGGAGAACGCACCGTTTTAATTTACACACAAAGATTTTTTTTTAGATTTTTTAATTTGTAATTATAGATTTTTTTATGTAATTTCAAGTTTAATTTAATTTTAATTTACAAATTTGCTATTTAATTTTAATTTAATTTTCATGGTTCATATTTTTAATTTTAATTTTAGAAAAAAGTGACTTATCCCACCATGTTCCAAACACATTCACTTTTATAAATAAGTCACTTCTTCCATCACTTTTCCAAATACAAATCACTTTTGCAATTTAACTTATTTTCAATGTCACTTATCCATAAGTTCTCCTACAAATAAGTTACTTATCCCACTACGTTCCCAAACGAGCCCAATGACAATATTCACATATCCCAATATCATAACAATCCTTTTCTAAAGCTTGATCATGACATATATACAATTTGCCATCAACACATGTATATACACACATGAATATATCCAATAATGCCTTCCAACCAATAATTTCATGCTTAAAGGTCATAATATAATCACAAGAATATTTATCAAGAAACATTTGCAAACATTGCCATTACAACACAGCAAGCCTTTAACTCCAAATTTCATAATGCATTTTCAATATTATTAATGCAAGTTTATCAAATAATATTTTTATGATAATAAATTCAAAATCACTCACAAACATGTTTCAAATATATATAAGAAGTGAAAAGTGGTTACATCACACCAAAATAATAGTACACTACCACAACAATCCACAATCCAAAACTCAAGTCACCAAAATATAGTCCATCTATATACTTAATTTAATTACATATTATTGTGATATTAACCAAATTAAAATAATAATGTTTGAATTTAAATAAAACTCACTTCCTATTTAAATTTTAAGTTCTCCAATAATTCCCCACTTATAATCATAATTCAAATTATTTATTACATTCACACTTATTATTCAGTAGCTCTATTCCATTTGTCAAAGTGATATACAGTAAAAAATTTCAATCTCCACAAATCCTCAACATTCTCACTTTAAATCCTCAACAAAAATCACATAAATCATTTACCCTCAAATTCTTATTGCAAAAATCACATTTCTCCCTTCCATAAATTATTTCGCTTTATTGAAAGCTCTAAAAAATATAATTGTTTATTCAATCTATTCAAGAACACTAAATTTCAACATTTAAAATTCTTCCAATCATTCATAATATTTATATCTCATCATAAGCCTTAAATTCAATCCACTCAATAATTAATCTAAGATCTAGTATACTAAAATAAATTATAAAACTCAAATTTAATCTTATAAGCCCAAACAAAAATCTGACCATCTAGAAAAATTATTTAAAATTCTCGAATCAACTAATAGACAAATCTAAACTAATTAAAATGTTTTACTATTTTAGCTCTATAATCATATACTCTTTTATTGTCAAAAATCAACTTGATCCAAATTCTAAACCATAAATTTGCTCTATCTCTCGAATAATTTACATAATTAGAGTGATCTAAATGAGTATAACAACTTTTATGAAAGGTGTTTAGTTATTAGAAAAGATTTTACTTACTAAAATAAGTTCCAAAGCTAGAGCTGTGCGTGAAAATGGGACAGGACGCAACGGGAGAGAGAAGAAAGACGAAGGAAAAAGAAATCAATCGGACGTGAACCCTCTTTCTCTCTTACTTTTTTCCCCAAATTCTATTTGAATAAAATAAAAAGTTCGGCCAAAATTACCACATGTGACCCCACGTTTTCCAATTTCCCCCCTCTCTTATTTTTTTCTTCAAATTCGATTTGAGTATATTGATATTGCTCAGATAACTAAATGATAAATTTCAATCATCGTGAAATTAATATTTTCAACGATAGATGATTTTATAAATAAAAATTTTGAGATGTTACATCACCTTCATCGGCGATAGAAAATGTCACTACTAAAAGTGTAACCTTTAGTGGCAACTTAAAATTTGCTGTCAAAAGTATGACTTTTAGCGGTAACTCCTAGAGTCGCCATTGAAGGATAGACTTTCAGCAATAATTTTTTTATTGCCGATGAAATTCATCCTTGAAAGTCTTGTTTTTAGTGAATTAGAAAAAACCATATAGCAAATGGAGATAGTTGGTTTTCATCTAAGGGCGCATACTTGCATGTGCAGAGCAAGTTGGGATCCTTTTGAATAATGGTGTTTAACGAATATAGAATAATGCTGCTCAATTTCAACTTTTCTCTTATATTTCAAAACAACAGTCTTAAATATAATAATTAGACAACTAAAAATTCACATAAGATAAAAGGTTATTTTTTAAATAAAAAACAAAATGATATTGAACCAAAGTAAGCTTGCAAGTTACATATAGTTAAATTAGTAATAAAAGAACTAGAAAAGCTGTTAAAGGAAGACAGAGAGGCCTCCACCGAAAGAAAAAGGTCCATGTAAAAAAGCAAGACAAAAAAATAGTCCTATAGTACTAAATTTAAAGAAACTACAAAGCAAAGCCAAAATTTTTTGCCAATTTATGTTGAGCGTGGCGAGGATAAAGCAGAAATTTAAATAAAATCCATTTCCTAGATTATGCTAGCAATCTCTTGTTACACCAATGCTTCGTCTTACATAGTTTAATCTTAAATTCATAAGATTATTTATGAAATGACGGCCAGTTTTGCTCGTGAGATTGAACATATACGCAAATGTGAAGTAACTTGAGATAGATATCAATATGTCTTCTGTCAACCATTAATTAGATGCATCCAAAGGCTCTCATTTAATTGATTCTGGCTTCATGTTTCAAATTCTATGAGCTTGCTTTTTCGGCTTATATCTTTATTTTTTTGAAGCAGACAAGATAGGCACTCATAAAGTGGCACGTGGGATTTTGAAGTACCTTAAAGAAATTAATGCAAGTTGGGTTTTGCCTTGAGAGGTAAAATATACAACATATATAGTATTGCCTTAACTCCTTAGTATATGAGCTTGCCTTAATATACAACATATAAGAGTCAATTAAGTTTCTTTAAGAGATTAATAATGAAGTTAAATTATATATTTTAACGTATTTATATTTATCATTTTTTCTAAATTAATTTGTTTGACTTATAAGCTAATAAATAATCTAATTATATACATAAATAAATACTTTTAATTAATTTATTTAACCTTTTTAATCACAAACAAAAATTAACCGAGTATTATAACTCTTATTGGAGCATACTATGATAGGGGATGTAGGTTTTGGAGCATATCACACACACAAGGCAAAACTTTCTCACATGTCATGTTTATAAATGTTAGGAAAAAAATAAAGTAATAATAATAAATATTTCAGAGACAATTTAGAGATTTTTTTATTTATATATAGTTGGGTTAGGAATGTGTTGTGTTATAGGGAATTAAAAAAAGAAAGAAAGAAGAAAGAATATGAGGAAAAGCAAAAAGAGAGAGACTCACGTGATTTTAATGAATAATAATAGGTCTGGTGGCATTAGGTAGATCGTAAGAATAAAGATTAAAGAGTATAAAAAGTGGTTCTAGCTTTTTTATTTTCCTTTTCAACGATCTTAAATTTTATTTTGGTTTCTTAATTCTGTAATAGCAAAATCAAAGTAGTAAACGGTTAAACAAGAGTAGTAAATAGCAAAACAAAAATAGTAAATAAGGAAACTAAAGTAGCAAACATGAGCCATAATAACTGGTTTCACTATTTGCTACTTTTGTTTCAGAAAATGAAAAAAAAAAATGCATTAGGAACTTTGTTGGCTGCCGGAGCTCCGGTGACTGATCACCAACGTTACGTTGAAGCTCCAATGGCGGAGCTAGCAAGGGGTGGTTTTGTTTTTACTTAAAAAAGTGAAGACAATAATTTTTTTCCCTCAAACATTTTAAAAAGTGAAGACATGAAATAAGGAGGAGGAGGAGGAGGAAGAAGAAGAAAAGGCTAAATTAACCTAAAATTTAGACTTTAAATCATTATATTAAATTTACAAAATGTCAAATAAGATGCAAAAGCAATGTTTTAAAATTTCATAATTTGATGAATTGACTTTACTGCCCCTCACATTATGGGGAAAAAGCTTCCCTCCTTTGAATTTGATGAATTTTAGGCAGAAGATATATGGTGATAAGGAGAAGTGAGATATGTGTGTGTGAAGTGTAGTCAAGTTAATTCACCAAAATTTGGAATTCCAGTTGTGTGCCTTAAAGACCATGCAGCCTAAATTTATATACATATATAGTTCACACTATTGTTAACAGTTAAAGGCACAACAAAAATTTCCATCTAATTATGGACTAAAAAATATACATTTAATGGTAAAGATTTATTTATGAGTTAGGCTAAAAGTTATTTACTCCCTCACAAATTGGTCCATTTCTTGACCAAGAGATGTACTACTATATGCCCTTAATAGGAAGGAGAGAGAAACAAAGATAAAAGACAACATTAATACGTTTAACTTGCTCATTTTAATTCATACCTAACTTTTGAATACGAGAAAACAAGTATAAAAGGGTTTGGTGTTGCACTCTCCCAAACACAAATTGAACCATTTTGCATAATATGATGAAAGGAACTAAAATGGGGAGTGTCTTGCCTTTATGTTCTTACTTCATTGTATTATGATTGATTTTAACTTTGGTAGCAGCACAATACCAACAATCACTTTTGTCGCCCTTACCGCCACCACTGCCACAGTCTCCACAACCGCCACCCCCACCACCACTGCCGCCACAACCACCACCAGATCCATCACAATTTGCACCAGACATCTTATTGCATAGTCCTTCCATGTCATCAACACCAATGTCACATTTTCAGTCTCCCTCGCCTTCACCGGGGTCCTCCTTGCCTAATACATTACCACCATCCCCTTTGCAAATGAAGTCAACTATCTTCACATATCACCCATCTTTAGAGTTAACTACTTCACCTTCAAATGCAATTGAATCTTCATCACAAACTCCATCACCTTCTCCTTTACCCTCTAAGTCAGTTGCAGCACCTCAATCTTCTACATCGTCAATTACTACTCCTTTCATTTCACCTTCAAATGCCATTAACTCCTTTCCTTTACGTTCATCAAAAACCCTATCTCCTTCATCATTATCACCTTCAATTCAAATTGTAGCACCTCTTCCTTCTAAATCATCAAGTATGCCCCTTTCACCTTCTCCTTTAAATGAAATCACCACCTTACCTCCCAGTCCATCATCCCAAACTCCATCTTATTCTCCTCCACCTTCACCTATTCCTTCTTCCCCTTCTCATTCAAATGATATTAACTCCTCACCTCTAAGTTCTTTACAAACTTTGTCTCCATCTCCTTTACCCTTCAATCCAATTGCATCACCCCATCCCTCTAAATCATCAAGTATGCCTCCTTCATCTTCACCTTCTAATGGAATTAACTACACGCCTCCCAATCTTTCGCCACAATATCTTCTTCATCTCCAACAAAAGCATCTATCTTTGCGCCTCAACCTTCTGTATTATCAAATTTTCCTCCAACTTCACCATCAAATGCAATTTTCTCTCCCATTCATCATTTGTCACCACAAATTGCATCCCCTTCTCCTTCTAAACCAATTGAAGCACCTCGATCTTTTCCATCATCAAGCGTTACTCATTCCCCTTCATCTTCAACAACAATTAACTCATTGCCTCCACGTTCACCACAATCTTTGTCTTCTTCACCCTTACCTTCAAATCAAATTGTAGCACCTCATCCTTCTAAATCTTCAAGTTTTCCTCCTGCACCTTCTCTTTCAAAAGGAATTAATTCATTGCCTTCTCTTCCTTCACTACAAACTCTATCACCTTCCATTTCACCATCAAACAAAATTGCAGCACCACGTCCTGTAGTTTCATCTAGTTTTCCTCCTTTTCCTTCACCTTTCAATGCCATTAATTCACCACCTCCTCATTCTTTACAAGCTTCTCCTTCTCCTTCACCCTCAAAACAGACTATAGAACCTCTTCCATTTATATTATCAACATTAGCTTTTTCGCCTCAGCCTTCTAAACCTCTAACCCCATCTTCTTCTCCTTCACCTTCAAATCCATCTGTCTTCCCGCCTCACCCTTTTGTATCATCAACTTTTCCCCCATCACCTTTATCTTCAAATGCAATTCATTCTACACCTCAAACCTCATCTCCTTCTCCTACATTTTCCCCCTATTTGTCACCTCGACCTCAATTAAATTCAATTGTCCCCGCACCTCAACATTCTCAATCTTCACCTTTACCTCTTACTTCGTCATTACTTTCTCCACCTAGCCCCAGAAATTCACCACCGTCCCCATTAACATCTATGCCAGCTCCTCCACCTAGAGTAGGAAATTCACCACCGCCTCCACCAACATCTGCACCACCTCCTCCAGCGAAAAGAAATTCACCACTACCCCCATCAACATCTACACCGCCTCCACCTTCCCCACATTTTATATGCTTCACTTTTTTCTACTTTCATTTTTGCGTATGATCAAAACTCGCCTTACTCCATCCTAAGTAATCCCTAGTTCATTTCACTATTCCGCTTCCTCCGTGGCTTATTACTCTTGCTTATTTTCATGTTGGAGCAATGTACTATGAATAAATAAAAGTTTTATTTCATACCATGTTTGTCCTATGTGATTTGAATCTGAATGATATATCCATTGAAAAACATGAGTTTCTTGCTTTTAAAAGTTTTTATCAGTCTTAATTTTGGTAATATTTTCACATTTTAGAATACAACATCATTGGTTCAGATTAAAAGGTGTTTTATCGCTCTTAAACGAAATCTTTCTTCCTAAGATAACATCGTGCAATGTCAGAAGAAACGATGATTGCATCCATTAACATAATTTCATTAATATAATATATACAATTTAGTAAAAGTATATTATTTATAAGTTACAAAGAATGCTTGAATTTTCTCAATTTTCATATTTTATGTTTTAAATTCATATTTTACTTCAATTTTTTCTATATATCTTAGAAGGTTTAGATTATATAAAAATAAGTACAATCTTAACAACTTGCTAACTAATTGGTAAGGATTTGGTCCATACCCACATTGCATTTACCTTTTAATTCGGAGTTACGCTATAACCTTGGTGGCCTTATAATAAAACCCAATTTTTCTTAAATTTTCTTTATTAAAAATAAGTACAATTTTCTAAAAATTTTGAAGTTATTATTTACCCATGTGTCCTAGGACAAAAACCTAGTTAACCAAAAGAGAAAACGCATAATTGATGAACATGATCAGTTCGAAAGTTTTTACTTATAACAAGGAACGACCATATTGGCTTTCAGCAAAACTTGGAGAGAGAGAAAGAGAAAGTTATTTTTTATTATTAAAGAATGTGATTAAATTTTAGCAAAATAAAATCATTTATATGAAGTATGCTTTCTTCCAGAATAAAATCATTTTGTTTTTTCTTTCTCTCTAAGCATAAACTCCTAGCTTCCAAAAAGAAAAGCATTAAAATGTCCAAAGGCAAAAATAATCAATTCATAACTTGTTTTAACATTTGTCAACGGTTTACATAAGTTTAAAAATTAAACTTTTCGTGAGGTGAGCAGATTGGTACACCGTTAACAGATTGATACAATTTTTGCGAAAATTTTAGATTATCTATTCATTATCTATTTCCTGCATTGCCAGAAGAAAGGTGTCTAATTTCCCATATATTCATTACTACATGGAATGAACACTCGAAGATTTCAATAAAATATATAACGTAACAGAACCACAATATAGAAATATTGATTTCACAAACTACTAAAATATACTATGAAGAGAATACATGCCATATCAGAATAATAGACCAGTTCTCAACCGGTTTCAATCTCTTGAATCAACCAGTTTTACCATCTTAACTAACTTTCCCCCCTATCAATTTCATACCAGTTTATTGCCTTCAAATTTTATACTTTAGAATAAAAAGCACGTTAATAATTAAACTGACTCTCATATTTCGTCTTAGCAACACATTTTATTTGCATCAAAATGTGGTCTTTTATTTATATTGTAAGATAAGATTATAATAATTGAATTATAGTCTAAGTATCATAGAACTTATATCTGTATTCCCATATTCTTCCTTTTAAGAGTTATAAACACTTTATGTTTGAATATCAGTTTTGTTTCCATATTTTCCTCCCAGCCTTCTAACCAGATACCAATAATTGAATATGATGCTTCCACCTATCCAAAGTCGTTTTCTCTAAAGAACTTCGTGTCCTCCCAAGCATATTGATCCTCCAATACTTGATAAAATTGAGCACTAATTTCCTGATGGTGTTTAATTTTCTTTTGTTGGCTTGTTCATAATGTTTGAAAGTTCTATAAAATGGTGCCATGTATAATTGATCTAGTCACGGTATCAGCAGCAAATCTCATCCAAAACCTAGATATGTAGCCTTATTCTATATATATATATATATGGACCTTTTGAAAGAAAAGGGATATATATATATATATATATATATAGCCAGGTCTCCTCAATGTATTCAAGAATAATGAGGGATTTTTCAATGAAGCACATGAACTTTCTTGTGATCTAGGTTTAATTTGATGGGATGACAAAGTGTGAGTTGGTTGCTTGGATGATTTAACAAATCATAACATTTACACAAAATTCACTCAAGTAAGAACCTCATCTTCATTCATCACTAATATTTTCCTTACCCTTGCTTGAGCTTCCACCTACATGGTTGGTTGGTGGGTAATGAGATTTAGGAATCCCAATAGCAAAACTAACTAATCAATAAACATTGTAAATGTGCATATGATAACTATAAAACAAGTGTATGATCATACAATATGTGACATGTTCAAAGTTCAAACTACAATTTATAATGCATATGGCCATAGCATCAAGGTCACATTTCATACACATATCATCTACTTAAATCATCACAAAAATCATACACCATTCACAAATAAGTTTCATAAAACATAAGTTAGGATTAGTAGTCTTGCTACCTCTTTAACTTAGCTTCTCTTTTCACTTGAAGCTCTCTTGTATAACCTCCAAATGTACTCTTGATTGTCTCAACTTCCTAAAGATCATGTAATAATATACACATGAATTTCCAAACAACACAATGCAAGAAAACTTGCAAAAAAGCACTAGAACTTTCCTTTAACCTTTCAAGAACCCTACAAGTTCAAAACTTGATTTTTATGGTCTCTAATGCTTCTCAAGTCCATTTCCTATTTTTACCCTACACAAAACTTCATTTTAGAGCCAATGGAAGCATTAGAATCATCAAAATCCCACTCCCTCTATTTCTCTCCATTTTTCGAAAACAGAACAAAAGGGAGGGTTTGGATTTTTTTTTCAACTTTTCCTTGTACATATTCACCTATTCTTGCTTCCAATCCAACATTCAAGCATTATAGGACTCAAACACATCCTCCCCCCCTCAAGACCTCAAATGGACAGCACCTCCCCCTTTTGTTAGGGTTTCCAAAAATTTCCACAACAACAAAAACAACCAACAACATATATCAAACTACTCTTTACTACTCAAGAAAGAACCTGCAACCATTTACTACCTCTAAAACCTTCTCTTTTCCATTTTCATTTCTTGAAACCCTAACTTGTCATCTTCAAAAAGAGGGCTCTATTCAAGAAAACAAACCAATGAAAAGGTAGAATAGGTTGCAAGGAGTAGGCAAATGTAAAGAGTTAGTTGCTTGGATGATTTACCTTGTTTTTGTCACACCCCTTACACAATCCTGCCTCTCCTAAACTCCTCAATCCACTGGTGTACTTAGTGACAAAATTCGTTCGTTTTATAAATATCACTTTCATAACTTAATTAGAATGGACTATCCTAAAAAAATTTTAAATTTTCAACAACTATTGCATAAAGTTATTTTTCAGGAATTCCAATAAGTCAGATTTAATCCTGGGTCCCTTGGGTTAACTCATTTAATTTTTTAAATTCAGGTTTAAACCATTATGTAAAATCACATTTATAAATCCCAAGTTATAAT
The DNA here is from genome assembly GCA_025593235.1 of Vachellia pachyceras. Taxonomy (NCBI): domain Eukaryota; kingdom Viridiplantae; phylum Streptophyta; class Magnoliopsida; order Fabales; family Fabaceae; genus Vachellia; species Vachellia pachyceras. The sequence goes on along the minus strand of JANTPZ010090468.1, from coordinate 10,566 downwards.
CTAGTCTCCAATATTGGCCGTCATTGTCATGGCACTCACCTGTAGTCTTATTAGGATTCCAGCTTCTTTAAAGATTATTAACATCCTTAACTAGTTCATTTATTTACCACATATACAATTTATACATATAGCCATACAACGCTTATCAACACAATAATAATTAATTCCAACCAATTTAATAATAATATTCCAAAAATTTTCTTCAAAATTTTCAACCTTCTAATCTTCCGTGCACGTCCGCCTTTTGTCCCGGGAGCTACCTTCATGTACCTTAGTTGTCCATTATGTAAGGGAGGGTGAGATTCAAAAATCCCCGTAAAAATCACAGTTTATTAGATAGTTATATATATAATTCATAATCACGCAAAAACTAGCCACATTATTAAACAGTGATGATATGCATCATAGGGTCACACCTCAACAGCTTAGCAAACCACATGCTCATTGATATATATCAATTCACATAACACCCTCTAAGGGCGGCCCGTGGGAAGCTATCTAGTAGGACTTCAAGACGTCAAACGCTATAACACCACTTCCTAGGTGGCCTAAGGGAAACTATCCTGAAGGACTTCATCACAGCATGTATAACAAATATAACATAAACAATCATGTAGAATTAATGATCTCTAGTTGTTTGAAGGTCAAATTCAATTCTCAAGATTATATAACTAGTGATACAATCCTCAAGTCGGTCTCTAAGGAGCTTGGTTGCCTCTAAATGGCTAATTAGCAATTTACTTAAGCAAAATCAGGAAGGGATGCTTTTGTAATCACAATTCTAGATTAAGAACATTGTTATCTAACTATTATTTGTTTTTATTTTTTTGTTAACTTGCAGTATGACTGAGTGGAATCAAAGGAATGAAACAAAAATCATAAACTAAACTAACGTTTGCTTTCTGTTTCCCCTTTTTTTTATGTGAGCTGAAACATAGTAAAGTTGAAACCAAAATGAAATGATGAGTTGCGTTACTATCCAATGGCCTCCTAGGGATTTATGACTCAACCTTCATTGCCCTTTTTGATGATACGAGTTCGCTCATGTCTCTTAAGAAAAAGATTAACTCTCTCACAGTAATTCAATAGAAATATCCAACTAAAGCTACTCAGGCACTCCAAAAAATAACATCGATCGACATTACTCCTGTATTGCTCACTATTAGTCAATCACAATCTCAACCAAGCTGATGAAGGAATTAATAGCTACTTTAAATCGAGGAGTTTATCATCTGAGTGCTTAAATTCAATCGAATCACATTAACTAGCATGAATCCAACAAGTCTGAGTCCCTTACTAAAATTTGTTCAATGCAGCATATACTCAGAAATTAGATCCAAAGAGAGTAAAAGAGAGAGAATAATGAGTGTACTCCCTGTAACTCCAGCTCCGGTTCGGTCATAACTCCCTGGAAGGCAAGATGTTCAGCTATACATGAAGACAACAACAACAGCGGCTGTGGCAAACTGAACTCCTTGCATCACCAAGACACGATCAAGATGAAATGATTGAGGTTGAGAGGATATGGAGGCTGAAAGTGATGTGATGAACTGATCAAGCACTCCAGACTGAGAATATTTGAGGCTGATGCCTATCACAGCGATGGATGCAGCTGTTGTTTGAAGTCTAGAGGTGTATGATTGCGAGAGAGAAGAAGCTGCGTCGGGTTTTGGAAGTAGGGACGACAACATGAGAGATCTGTGCAGCAGCTCTGCAAAGTGATGTTCGCGTGACTGAAACTCCAGGAGGTGTGATCTGGTGGTGGTCACTGATGGTGTGTGGCGAGATATCGACAGTGAGGACGATGGAGCTGGAGCTGATATGGGGAATGGTAGACGAATGGGTCAGTGAGCTGAAGAAGCTCTGTGTCCAGAGGAGAGGAGTGGTTCTGGAAAGATGAAAGGGAGCCGCAAAAATCTATGCAGCTTGTTAAGGGGTCTCCAGAAGATGAATAACTGATGGATAAAAGGATGAGGCCTTGGGATCTGAGGATGCACTTCTTCTGCTGGATAAAAAGATGTACCTCCCTTCTCCACTGTTTTCGGTTGATTCCTAACCAGAAGAATTCTGTTTCTGCCAGCTGTCCCTTTTTGTTTTTCCTCAACGGATTTAGTTGCTCCTTTTAGTCAGTTTCCAACTATTTGTTCACCCTTCCAGTTGGCGCCACTGTTCAGTTGGGGTATTTAAATATGTTGTACGAGGACTATTGCGTTTTCTTTTCTCCCTTTCTAGCAAATAACCCATTGTCCTTCATATTGAGAACATACATGGTGAAATCTCATACACTCAAATAATGGATATTCAGAAAAATTTAAAAGGATGATAAAATATCTTAAAATTAACAATTAATTCTTATTATTATTTGTTAGCACAATTAACCTTTTATTATCTCGTTTAGACTCAAATTAGACATTAAGATATCAATATTAAGTGCATTTTTCTCATACAAAATTGGGATTTATCAATTAAGTACATATTAAGTACATAAAAATAAGATAAAAAGGGTTTCAACTAGATATTTCTTCTCCCATTTTACCTTCTCCAGATTTCTTCCTTCGCTTCCTTAGTGGTCTTGGACAAGTGTTAAGTCCTAGATGTTATGTATACATATAAAAATATATATATCAATTGTATGTATAATAATTTTGATAGAATTTAATTTTCTTTCCTATTCCCAAATTCTACCAAAGTTAACTCTTTACTTCTCATTCAATGGGTGTTTTTTATTCGATCATAAAAAAAAAAGAAAATCATTACCTTTATTGTTGAAATCAACAATAAATGTGGTGGTTTAAGCTTCTATTTGAAGCTCTACGTGTAATCTTTCCAGGAAAATTACCATTTAGATTCAGAACTCAATTTTGGAATTAAAAATTAGTGAACTTATTGTTCAGTACTAATTTTCCCAAAATTCCAGATTTCAGAACCAAACTTTTAATGGTTCATAACTTGCAATCTATATATCTAAATAATGCATCCTAGTACACATTTTAAAGCCAATATAAATATTATTTGCTCACTAAATTTCATGGTAAAAAAAGAACATTTAATCATCTAAAAATCTACTCAAATATAGCTATCTAAAGACTCAAATTCAACACTGAACCAGAAAATTCAAGCTTTCTATATGAATATTCAAAAATTCATAACTTAATGTAGAAAATTCCAAATGTAGTTATTCCATGCTCTATTTAGAGCTCTTTTCATCCTCCAAAAAAGAAAAATAGTAACTAGTATCGGAGTTTTCTTCTCACCTCATCAAACCAGCGAAATTGTCTACTGTTTCATCAGAAAACATCATTTTCCAGTTTCTTTGAACCAAATTGAAAAATTCATAACTTACACTTTACTCATCCAAATAATGTGTTTTACGACTTATTTTAAAGCTTGGGATGTTCACTAAAAGCTTACCAAATTTCATGGGTAGAAAAGTTCGTTTAACAATTTTTAAACCCACTCAAAAATAGTTACTCAGATTTCAATTTCAGACTTTGTTTTAGATTTTCTATAACTCTACTAACATCCATCCAATCATTTTCGCATCTTCCCTTTTCGATGAGCACATTAGATGCTATCATAGTATACTAAACTCTCACCCAAAACTGACATACAAAAACAAAAAAAAAAACAGTTCCAAATTTGAAAATCATCACCAAGAATCAATCCAACACTTGCAACATCATCCCATCCTTAGACACTAACCTCTTACACTGATAGCTATTATAAAAACCTCCTGCATGAACTTAGTTTCCAAGAGAGAACCGAGGACTTCTTATTGCAACAAGGTCCGTATTTTCGATACACTAGAATATGTTGTATACAGCATATAAACACTAGTGGATCTTCCAGTTTTTCCACAACATTGTATTCATCCTAGTGGCAACAACACCTAAAAATAAATAATTAATCCAGGTCGCATCCGAGGACACTATCCTCAAGAGCTATTCCGCGACTACCAGCAAATAAGTTGCAGTACTCTCTAGGATTAAACTGATTCTTTCTGTAAGGATACATGAATACAGAACTAGTGGAAGATATACTAGAACTCAGCAAATTAGAGACCTAGAGGAGGAAATAATAGTGCTCAAAAGCTCAAGAGCCGTGTTTTGAGAACTTCAGTCTTATGCCCTTTTATAGGCTACGAATCATAATGACATTAGGCACACTTAACCGCAATTAACTCGTCCATTAACGCACTTTAATACTATTAAATGGATGGTTACATAATCATTAAAATACTTAATGATAATTAAAAAGACATTGGTTACAAATATTAAAGACTCATAATTGTTATTAAAGTGATGAATTAATTAGACAAATATTTTTTTATAAAGAGTGCCCAGCACAAATGGGTAGGGAAAATCACCAGATTTGTCTCTGGTGGTCCTTTGTCGTATGTTAACATACTTATCCTCTTAGCCCATTTATTAATCCAAGATCACATTATTGTATATTTACTTGGATCCCCACAATCCTAAGTCATGTGGGACTCTTCCTTTGATACACCCACACATAATATTTGCAACAATCCCCCACATGTGTCAAAGGAAATACCATTAGCTGAGTTACTTACATGAGTATAACCGTTGAATTTGGTAGTTCTTAGAACTATGAACCAGACCTAGACTAATAACAAATGGTACACAGAGATGTTAGTGAAGCATGCTTCTATGAACTAACAAATCTTGGTGTATACCAGAGGTATTAAGAGTCAAGTTATACCCCACATTTCCACTTTTAACGGCATTTTTGCTCGTTAAGACGGCCGTGCGCTTTCTTGTTGCATAACGAATGCTCTAGAGATTTTGCCACGATCTCATAGGAGCGGCCCCACTCTACATTTGTAGAGGTGATTTCATGAAATGTACCTGCATTGAGCACACCATCCCTTATCATATTGATTGAGCTTTATTTCTCTAGCATTCTTGCTTGAATTTCCAAAGTAATGCATTTTTGGCCCAATCATGACCCTTCTTGAGCTTAATTTGGAAATTAGAGTTGTTGATTGTGATTAGCTTGATTTTGGGTGCATTTGCCATGAAAAATAATATATTTGCACTTAATTATAAACATAAGCAAGTGATACTTCAAATGCTTACTATTTCATTTCAGGAACTCTAGTAAATGACAATTGGAGACACCTCTGAAATATTTTGCCGCGGTACAATTCATAATTCGCCTCAGCAAAAGATTAAGCAATGAGCAAGAACTCTTGGAAGAGGTTCTCCAAGACGAAACCTCAAGTTCACCGCGGTGAATATCGCGAACAACACCAGATCAAGCTCCAAATGAAAAGAATAAACGACCCCTCCTGTGGCATCCGTGCCAGGGCGGTTCATACATGCCATTTAGGGTAAAGTTCAAGGAGGAGCACCAGGAGGAGGCAAGAAAACACTCAACACACATTCCATACTCATCTCTTCCATTTTCTCTCATTCCATTGCTATCTAAACCCTATTTTCCACTGAATCTCATCCCCAATTCCATCATGTACCTTCATCCATCCATCCGGAGCACTAACCCGCTTTCTTTGAGCAACTGAGCATCTCCCTTCCTCTTGGAGATGAAGATGGCTTGAGCTCAATGTGCTAAAAGGGGAGTATAGATTGTATAGTTTTTGAGTTAGGACTTGTGATTTATACTTAAATACTTGGTCTCGATCGAGCCAAACTTGGATTTCTTGTGTATTGATTTTGCTTAATGTTTGACTTAGTAGAGTGAAGTCTCATTTCTACCTATTTAATGAGATTTTTATTGCTCTCTTTTATCTTCCTAGTTGTGCTTGATATTTGAGGAATTGGGTTGAGTTGGATTTTTCACACACTAAGTGTTTTTAAAGAGTTTCATGTAATGGAGTTCATTGTATGGAATTTATGATCCAGTGAATTTTTGGGGTTTTCATTAGGAAACTTAGTGCGAAACTACTACTTTTCCCTCATGTTTTGTGAACTATGATAGCCTAAACCATTTCCAAGAAGAAAACCATCATCAAACACATTTTGTATTTCAATTCTGTTTTTCATTGCTTTCTCAAAATCCAAAAATCCCAAAAAGAAACTTTGTTTTGTATTTAGCTTTAAGTCCATACAATTTTGAATCAAAAACTATTTTCACTTGAAAAGAGAACTTAACCACAAGCTATCTAACTAGTGGTGCACGAGGCTTCGTAGAGAACGACCCTGTGGTTGCACCCTATAGTGCAATCCTTAGATATGACAATTATTTTTTGTCCGTTTCCAAGGTCTCGCAATGACAAGTTTTATACTATCATCTGCCATCGGATCAAAAAATGGCGCTGTTGCCGGGGAGCCTAAGCCATTAGTTTAGGCTAACTTGTGCCTTTTGTTTGCTGTTTTGCATTTTTACTTGCTTCAATTTTGCATATGATATCAAGATTTCGCCGCGGCCAATCCCTACTTTCGCGCCCGCCAATTCTATTTTCATGTGAGAAATAGCTCTCGGTACACTATCGCCAGGACCAAATTTATGTTTGAAATACTGTAACAGTTAATGCACCTTGCCGGAGGTCATGAAGCTTGCCTTTTATTTCAAAGAGAAGAGTTGTGTTGGAAGTGGAGGATTATAGGTCACGAGCTGCATCCCATATCTCATGGGCAGTTTTATACCATATAAAATTCTAACCTATATCCAAAGTCATCGAGTTTATCAGCCAAGACATCACTTGACTGTTTTCTGCTCTCCATTTGGTGTAATGGGTTGCGGATGAATTAGGCGGAGCAGCTTTTCCTGTGAAATAGTCTTCCAGCCCACGACCAGGTAGAAACATGAAGAACGAGAGAGACCATTGGAGATATAATTTTTGCCATCAAGTCGATGAGTCGGCAATTTCCGTTAAGAGAGACTAAGGACATTATGTTTGAGGGACTAAAAGTGCACTTTTAAAACTTAAAGGATTAAAATGAAACTTGATGCAAACATAAAGGACTAAAAGTATGCTTTAGCCTTTATTTTACTATAGGTCATTTAATATTTTATAGAGATTCGTTGGTTAAACCTTAAAAATTTCTTATTAAATTTTCAATTTAATAATTTTACGCATATAGCCATTAAATACTATGTGTGTGTTTGGGAATCCGTTGGGAGAAAGGAGTTACGGATTCCAATAAGAATTTACGGATTTTGATATACCTTTTATCTTAGCTTACGTGTATCGTTGGGATAAAAATTTGTCAAACATAAACTATTTTAGTGTGTACGATATTTGTTCCCCCGCCCTGGGGGCTATACAACCAATGATGCTTTCCAAGATTGCATATAAGTGATTGTACGCGATATATATGTATATGTTTATGTTTGTACGATATATGTGTGTATATAGACACACACTCTAATTTTCTTGTAAATTCTTTAAAAGCTATTCAATGTCAACAGATCAACTTTTTAGCACAGTGAGAGTTGCTGCCTACCTTTAATCTTCAAAGTTCAAACCATTATATTGTACGTAAGGGCTTATTAAGACCAAAAGCCCAGAAACTTCATCTCTTCCATTTGAGCTATGAGAACGGTTGTTTCCTGTTATTGCTTGTGGAAAATTAAGTTTCGGGCTGAACCAAGTGTATAAAGCATGAACAATGATGATGCAATGATATTTAAATTTTGGATTTCTTTTGTGTTTCTGTTTAAGGTTAACACAATTTTTTTATCACTTAAACTTGCTGACATTTTCGTTTTGGTTTTTTAAAGGCAAAATTATCCAGATTTTTTTTAGTATAAGGACCAATGTTTTGAAAAAACCAAAATGAGGAACAATTTAAGGATCAAAGATTGTATTAACCATTTTTTTATCATTAGATTTTATATAACAAATCAATTACATTTTGATATATTATGAGTAAGAAATATGCCATTCTTTTTTCAATTTTTCTATGATTTTACAAACATTTAATATTCTAAATACATAAGAAACTACACAATTTTAGATTTTTAAAATTTTGAAAAATAGTACAAAAATTTGAAAACAACATGATTTTTTGTAAATATCAAAGTATCACTGATTTTATGTTGAATCTAATCATCAAAAGAAATAAAAACAAAATTGATAGATACAATTTTTTATAACTACATTTAGTTTCATCTTACGTGCAGTTTTTTATTAGGTACTTTTAGTTTCATCTCATTTTTTATTTAGAGTATTAGCTATAGTTTCAATTGATAGATATAAAAAGGGGGGAAACTACATTCAAGTGCAAAGAAGAAAAATTATCCCTAAAAAGGGCATGAAAAACCATGATTCTATTAATGACAAGTGATGACGCTTTTAATTGATAAGTTAATATGCTACTAATAATAATTAAAAACGATAATTTCTTCATGAGGCTTGAGTGTAATTCTCCCATAAAATATTTACACGGACCCAATTAAAAACTTGATGAAAATATATATAAGAACATGATAAAAAACTGTAAGGGATTAATTAAGGTTTCGTTCGGGATGGTTTTAAGTTGCAAAATTTTTAAAAACTAAAACTAGTTTTTATTTTTAGTTTTTTGGTTTTCAATTTGAAAAAGATGTTGTGAATTAGAAATAGATAAGGTAGGTTAGATCAACCATTCTACCATCAAATGATGAAAAAATAATAAAAATTAAATTAAATAATTAGAAATAAAATAATTATAAAAATAAAAATATAAAAACTAACATTAACTAATGAGTTTGCTTATTTAAAACATAATAAAAATTAGAAAAACATTGACCAGATAAATTTTAACCTTATAAAATGAAGAATATTAATTAAAAAGAGATTTTAAAATAACTTAAACCACAAATAATAATAAAAATTAATCCAAGAAATTTACCCACTGAAAGAAAAATACAAAAGCGTACTTATTTCAAAATGTATTAATAATTAAATTTTATCATAATATAATTACAGTACTACATTAGCAACATTCCATAATCGTTGAGCTAAACAATCTCGAAATGCAGCTATTTGACAAATATCTCTTGCAGTCATTTGTGGTGGTACATATTCCTCTGTGGCCTCGTTTCTATTCGATTCTTCAACTTCCAATTCAACATTTTCATCAGCATATTGTGTAAATAAAGGATCATCTTGCATCTCCATCCTAATAAAGTTGTGAATATTGAGTTGCTAACTCTCTCTTGATGTTGTTGATGTTGTGGTGTAACTTTAAACCTCTACACAAAGTATCATGGGAATGTGTGATAAGGCATGCATGAAAATAGACTAAAACTAACTAGGAATGTTAAGGGAATGGTCATGCATGATAAAGAAGAGTTAAGGAACCAAAAAGAGGTTTTGGTGAATTTTAACAAAAAATTGGTTTTCAAAGTTAAGGAGGTTCCAAAGGCCCTGAAAAATGCATCTGTTTCACGTGGCAAGGAAAAATAGAAAACGAGCTCCAAATGAGCTGAAACTTTCCAGTCTGAAACTAAACATTCTAATCTTTAAAATGACATAAAGTTTGCGAAATTTGGATGTGTATTTTGAGAGATATGAATTTCCAAAGTTTAAGGTAAAAACTGGAAAAATTGGAATTGACCAATTGGACAGTAAATGGTTTTGGAATAAACTGATTCAAATGGGCAAGGTTTAGGGCCCATGTGTATTTTTTCCCTATAGTTCACTTAATAAGATAAATTTAGAAATTTGAACCACTCTATTTTTATTTTTCTAAAATTAATTATGATTTTTCAAAGTTGGGCCATAAATTTGGAAAAATGACCCGTGAACAGTAACAACGTTTTTTTTTATGTTTTTAAAAATCCAAGTTCACAATTTTGGGTCAAATTTAATATCTATGGCCCAAGAGTGGTTCAAAAGTGATCTTTTATAAACATATAGGGGAAAATAGGTGTTACAGTATATACTTTTGCCTTTTCAAAGCATATGGCAGTATGGATTTAAGAATTGGAAAATGTGCTTTTAAGACACAAAACATCTTTCAATGACATTACGTAGAGAAGAATGTGTGTAGTTGAATAATTCTTTTGGACCTTGGGTTGATCTTTGGCCTCTATAATCACGCAAGTGATATAGTTCTCCATGATATGGTGAAAGAAATCCAGGCATATTAGTGTATCCAGAGTCCACTAAATCGTATTTATCCTCAGGAGGAATAGGAAAATGATTCTCTATATTATGAATAGTTCTAAAAAAAATCCTTGAGTCATTTGCCGTACCCTCCCAACCAACCATAGAAAATGTGAACTTCATATCAAAAGAGCAACAACACATGACATTGATAGTGGGTTCAAGTTTTCTCCCACGATATGGAATTTGCTCATCCTTTGGAATGCATGCTTAAAAATGATTTGACCAATAACTGAATTGTACCCTAATCCAGTCTCCATTTTCAACAAATTGTATTCAACCACCATATATCTTCTGTGGCTATATATCTTTTTTTGATCCCGTAACCTCAACCACCACATTTTCAACATCTTTATTCTCACCTGCCATCTAAAATAGGATAAGAAAGTTATTTTACTCTATTACATTTATCATTGTATTCATGACATAATTTCCATCCCATCAAATATATTCATATTCGAAATAAACAAGCAACATTTAAATAAACGTTG
>JANTPZ010090467.1:0-25456 GCA_025593235.1 Vachellia pachyceras | reverse complement strand
AGGATCACTGAAAATGGAATTTTGTACAGAAATTTATGACTGTCCAAATTTGGTGAAAAATCACAGAAAATCCTGGAAAAAGGAAAATTTACCATATGAACAGTGCTTTTTCACGAATGAATATACACCAACTGGACAAGTTTTTGTTCAAATGAGTATTTTTCCCTCATAAAGGAATTTGTAATATTTCAATAGAAGTTGGAACCACTCAGTTTCAATTTTTCTGGAATTAGTTATGATTTTTTAAAGTTGGCCCGAAAAACTTTGAATAGTAACTTTTCTAAAAACTAAGTTTCCAAACTTGTTCCATTTTGACAATTCAAGTAGTTTGAGGCCATTATTTGGTTCCAACTCATCATAATTGAAGCTAAGAGGGATAAATAGGAGGTGTTACATTTCTACTCTCTCACTCTTCTTATCCATAATCCAACCCTAACCACCATCTTCATCCTTCATTTCTAGACCATCATGCACTCTCATCCTTCCATTATAAGTGTGGAGCTGGTTACTATGAGCAGCTAAACCTCTTCCTTCCTCTTGGAGATGGAGAAGGCTTGAGTTCAAATGCTCAAAAGGGGAGTAGTGGTTTAATCTGTATTTTTGTATTGGATTGCTTTGTTTTTGAGTTAGGACTAGTGATTCGAACTTAAATACTTAGTCACAGTTGTACCAAACTTGGATTATTTGTGTATTGAGTTGCTTTGCGTTTGACTTGATAGTGTGAAGTCTCATATCTACCTATTCAATGAAATCTTTGTTGCTCCCTCTTTTCTTTCTAGTTGTGCTTAATATTTGAGGCAATAATGTTTTGAGTTGGATTTTTCACTTAGCAATTTCTTTAAACACACTAAGTGTTTTTAAATGGTTTCATGGAATGGAGTTCATTGCATGGAATTTCCGATCTAGCAAGTTGTTGGGGTTTTCATTATGAAACTTAGAGCAAAACTACTACTCTACCTTATATTTTACGAACCATGATAGCATGAACCATTTCCAAGGACAAATTCATCATCAAACAACTTTTTATCTCTTTCCTTTAACAAAGAGAACTGGGGTTAGCTAAGATGAAACACTGAGTCTAACAATCCCATTATCTAATAGCTCCTCTATCTACTTTTTATCTCTTTCTTCTTAATTGAAAACGTTCTGTACAAAGTCTTGGAATTCGAGTTCGTTCCTGGTACTTAATCAATAGCAAACTTCACCTCATTCTCTGGAGGTAGTCTGCTTGTCTCTTTTAGAAATACACCTCATTCTCTGGATGAAACACATTATAAAATTGCATGACAACTTTCAATATAAGTGTGCATTTATAAAAGTGCAACATGTAACAATGAAATGCATATGGCCATAGCATACAAAAGCACATATTCACACTTTCAACCATCACAAATTTTCAACACAAGTCATGCATAATTCATACACATTTTCAAAGCAATTAAGCCTAGGGTTAGAAGGTCTTGCTACCTTGTGTCTTTAATTTCCCCTTAATTTGAATGCTCTCTTGTTTGCTTTGGGGATCACTCTCTTGCATCAAACTTTAGCCTACACAATTGTCAACATAATGGCCATCAATTACAAGCCATTACCAAGAAAAAAATCATTGTAAAACTCCCTTGAATCAACTCTTGAACATTAAGAACCTTAGAAACCCTAACTTGTCACTAATGTCTTCTAGGGTTTCCACAAACTTGTGACCACTTTTACCCTACACAAAAACTCATTTGGACTCATTGGAATCATCAAAATCATCAAAAGAAACTTCCTTCCCCTTGAACCAGCACAGGTTTCCCCAAAATACCTTAACATGAGTTTTTCAACTTTCATCATTTATAACACTTGATTCTTGTTTCCAAATCCATATTCAAGCATGGTATAACTTGTTTTTAGATCTCCTATATCAAATGGAAAATTGGGCAGCACCTCCCCTAAAACTTTAAGATTTCCCAAATTTACAAAATCACAAAACAAACTCAAACAACCACAATATACATACCAAAACACTCCTTACAACACAAGGAGGCTTTTATCATCAATGAACAGCTCTAAATCCCTCTCTTTCTCACTTTTCTCTCAAGAACCCTAAGAATCCAAACTTGAGAAAGAGAGCTCAAATCCAAATTCCAATCCATGGAAGTTGTAGAGGAAGTATTGAGAGGAGGAATTTGATGTATAGCATAAGGTAGTAACTCCTCTTACCTTGGATTTTGGAAGCTTTTCTTCTTCTTCCTTGGAGCCAAAAATGGTGTCTTCCTCTCTCAATTCCAGCAGCCCAAATCGGTCTCAAATGAAGGAGGGAGAAGGAGAAAATAGCTTATATAAAATGCCCCATAAAAATTAAGGGTTAAGATTAAACCCTAGCTTTTAAGTTTTAATCTAAGGGTGAGAATGAAGCCACATGCATAACATTTGCCTATTCCTCATTGGCTCATAAAAATGTCATCATGAGGCTAGAAAAATCTGGTCATGTTTGATTACATTAACCAAACCGAATTCCATTCGGTTACTTCTACCGATTGCACTTTTATCGGTAAATATAACTATATTCCGGTAAATCTTTTTCTACTTTTCTAGAGATATTTTCTCCCTCATTTAATCTCCATAATTCCCCCTTAAATATATTCAAATCATCATCCTCAAATTGTCCCTGGATCCATCCAAAATTAACTGGATTATTTTATCCCGTCGAAAACTCCTAAAAGCGAACAATTTAAGAATAAATCTTTTTATTGACATATAATTTTCTATATTTTTAATTGATATTCTAGCCCTTCATATTTCCCCAAAATACCTTCTAAATTGCTCCAAATTAATTTTTGTAATAAATTGTATTTTTGGGGATTTTCGGGCCTTTTTCCTCATTTTTTTGGAAAAATCGCCTTAATCGTACTTTGGGCAATAATCTTGTAAAATACTATAAAATTCACTGAATTTTTCTAGACTCTGGTTTTTGGTCTTTGGGAACTCCTGATACCTTAAATAAATATTTTCAACCTTAAATATTTAAAATTCCATAAATCATCATCCAGACCGAATTTCAGCAATCGGTCGAATCACCGGTAATTAGTGAGTTCTACTTTATCTTTTGCGCATCTGTGCATCTTTTCTGATTTTTGGTCAACTGTTTGATTTTTTGACTTTGACTTTGTCAAATGACTGAAATGCCCTCACACTTTCTCTTAATGACCAAAATGCCCTTTTTACAGTCTATCTTTTTATAAATTCCCATTTTGCCCTTGACTTTGCTACCCTTGATCTTTTGGTTTCTGACCCCTTGGGCACTTCCCAGGAGGTCACCCATCCTGAGATTTCTCCAGGGTGAGCACACTTAACTTTACTATTCCTACCAACTTCCATCCACTAGGCCAAATCTGATTTTACGACTTCCGGCCTAACAGCATCAACTTTTTCCATACTTTCTATCTGTAGGCTTTAACTTGACTTTTGATTACTGGTTTGACACTTTTTATCCAATGACCATATTGCCCTTGGTCTTTATACTTAATGACATATACATCCCTGGCTTACTTTCTTAGTAATTTCAGAGCCTTAAGGCTAATTTGACCAGGGTCTCTTAAGTCCACTGACATCTCCTTTTCTATACTTTTATTTCTGGGCCTTGTCTTATCTTATAACTATCAATTTGGCATCTATGTCGAATTATAGAAAAGGGTGGATATTAAAACTTGTGTATTTCAAGTATTAATTAACTCGAGTTCCATTCTTGGAAAACTCAAGTATTGAGATAAAAATTGAGTTTTAGAGTACAAACAATTTTAACCAACGCTCGAAGCCTATTTCAAGTATTAACCCACTCGAGTGACAGTTTTCAAGAACTCAAGTGTTGAGCTAAATCAGACTTGAAATTCAAGAACTTCTTCTGTCAACTCTGGTTCCTTTGAAAGTGAACAAGCACTCGAGTTCTTAGCATTTAAACTTGAGTGTCAAGACCCATTTCAAGAGCACTCTTCTTCTTTTACCTATAAAGAACTCGAGACTCCTTGCACAAAAACTTGAGTGATGACCAACTTGTGTTTAAACTTGAGTGTCAAACAAAGTTTTTCAATCTTTCCTTCATAGAACTTGAAAAATGAACTTGACTTGCAACTAAAGTGTTTTAAAACTCAAGTCAAATACACTTCAACTCGAGTTTTGCTTCAATTTTTTAAATGCTTCTTAGTCAAACTTCTTCAACAGTCGAGTGTATAAAAACTTCAAACTCGATTGATGCCTTTATCTAATCATCTGACAAGAGTAGACATTAATGTTTGGTAAAACTTTCCTTATTTGTACTTAGCCATTTGAAATCTCACCTGCCATCATAAATGCATCTTCTTTGACCTATTAGAACAGGTATAGACTTTATTGCAAAGGATCTTTGGCAATCTACATTAACAGCTTCTCTACCGTCAACAGTAAAAGAGCATTAAATGCACATTAAATGCAAACTTCAACCTATGCAGTTGAGACCAACAGCTATTCATATCTGAGTAACGAATACTTGATTTTCTCTCTAACGGACATTTATTGGGCTTCAACTATAAAAGCAGAAAACGTTTCAAGATAGTAGATAGAGACGAACAAACATTAATACGCATTCATTCTATGTAACCAACACCTTTATCATTTTATTCATAATTCCTTGAGAGCTTTAGTGATTAAATATCCACTCTTACAGAGAGTTCAAATTGTTGTGTTAACCTCAATTCTTGTGAGAAACTCAAAGTTGAGACTTTTGAGATTGTTGGGCTGAGTTGAGACAGAAAACAGAGAGAGTGAGACTCTGTTATCATGAAAAGTGTAAGGGGAAGTGTGATTCCCAGTTGTAAAGGCCTGATGAGACTAGTTATTGTTGATTAGTGAATTGAAACTCTCAGAGGTGCTCTGAGGATTGGACGTAGGTCAGGAGGATCAAACCAGTATAAATCTCTTGTGATAGTCTTTCTCTACTCTCTGGTAACTTTGTTTTATTTCTGTGATTGTGTTTTTTATTTTAAAAAGTGACCAATTCACCCCTCCTCTTGGTTAAATCCTACACTAACACATTAGACGGCTAAAGGCTGAACATTTTTACTATATCAACCTTTTAGTGGATCTTTAAGTTGAACATGTGATTCTTATTAAAGGAATATGATTACGTGAGAAAAGCTAGGCATGGAGTCATCGATTTATTTACATGAAAGTTGAAAGTCTCAATAAAAATCAATTTTCTACCTTCAGGTCAATTTTATGGTAAAGTGTTGTTTATTGAGTTAAGTAACCGGTTTGGAATGGCTATTGTTACAACTAAATGGTCCACAGGGTGGCTGCATTAGCCCATAAATATCTAGAAATATGAGAGACTCACATGGTATTTTACTTTGTGAGGGTCTCATTAATTTTTCCTTGGAACATGCAGCACTTGAGAAATCATGGTATTTGTTTTTACTTCAGGGTATGTCAACATGAATTCCCAATTATTTTTGCATCATAATTGAATTGAGATGGCCTAAATGGTCATTACCAAACATTAAATTAATTATTAAATTTCCAGTTTACTATCTCATGTCAAACTAATCCGACTAAGCCACAAATTGTAAACTTAGGTTGCTGGTTAGCCTTGAAAATGAATCAGGAATATTAATTGTGATTTCCAAGGATTGTATAGTGACAACCCCAGGGTCGTTCTCTCTAGACGCTAGTAATATATACCAATAGCCCTTAGCTTGTGATTATGCTTGTGATGACAATGCAGTCGTTTTTCAAGTCAAATTATGCTATATACCTAAGGTAATGACAAAATAAAACTTGTTTTTGGTCTTTTCTGAGCTAAAGAAAAGTAAAGACAGATTTGGATTTGAAAAGGGAGTGTGATAGTGTGTTCCTCTTGAAAATGAATTTCGCCGTCATGGTTCACAAAAGATGAGGGAAAGTATCGACTTCCACAC
This sequence comes from Vachellia pachyceras, assembly GCA_025593235.1. NCBI lineage: Eukaryota > Viridiplantae > Streptophyta > Magnoliopsida > Fabales > Fabaceae > Vachellia > Vachellia pachyceras. The sequence goes on along the minus strand of JANTPZ010090467.1, from coordinate 19,529 downwards.
TAAGTTTCATAATTAAAAATCCCAACAACTCACTTGGCCAAAACCTCATGAAATGAACTCCATTTCATGAAATCCCTTAAGACCACTTAGTGTGTGTACAAAAATCATAAAGTGATAAAAATCAACTCCATACATTGTTGACTCTAAAACCAAGCACAACTAGGATGATAGAAGAGAACAACAAGATTTCATTGAATAAGCAAAATGAACTCCATTTTACTTTGTCAATCACAAAACAACTCAATACACAATAATCCAAGTTTGGCTCAATGGAGGCCAAGCATTTACACACAAATTACAAAGTCAACTCGGAATCCAAGTAATCCATAATGTAAATACAGATTGAAAGTAAATACTCCCCTTTTGGCACTTCAAACTCCGACTCACTTCATCTTCAAGAGGATGGAGATGCTCAACTACTCATGGAAGATGGAATCAAACTCCTTGTGGATGGTTGAGGCATGATAGATGGATGGATGATGGTGGAAATGGAGTAGGTAGGGTTTATGTGAGTAGAGATGAGAGAAAATTGTGTGGTGTGTGTTTTTGCCTCCTTTCTTTAGCTCCTTCCTCCCCTTCTAGCTTCTCTCTCAAAAATACCCTAATTGGTGTGTTTAAACTGTTCTGGGTCGGATCCCTAAAGTTGGGTCGGGTTAATTTCCATCTGGAGTAAAAATCTGGTACTGATACATGATATTCGCCACGGTGAATCTCTCCTGAGAGTTCATTGCCTGCTTACTTGAACTTTGGCCGCGATGAATATGAATTGCACCGTGGCAAACTTCTCCAGAGCTACTTCCCTTGCCTTTTTGCATGGAGTTCCTAAAATGGAATAGCAAATATTGGCAGTATCATTTTCTCATGATGCAATTTAGGCACAATAAATTCATTATTCATGGCCTATGTATCCAAAATCACACTAATCCAAATCAACAACTCCTAATCTCAACTTAAGCACAAAAAAGGTCATGTACGGGCTAAAATTGACTCTAAGACTCTGGAAATTCACAAACATTAAATTCATCAGTAAACTTTTAGTTTACTACATCATGCCAAACATTAAATTCATCATAAACTTATGGCTTACTTTGTCAAAATGTTGGCTTGTGTTACTTAACTTTTTGTTAATATTAGTATCCTTCTTATTTATTATAGCATGTGAAACATTAAATTCATTATTAAACTTTCAGTTTACTATCACATACTTTCAATTGTGCCAATGAATGTATAATACCAAATAGAACAAAAGGGAGGAAACTTTATACTTTCAACCAGAGATTGAATTTGTAATGTTAAGACATTATTGATTATTTTTAGTCATTATTTCCATATGATATCCATTTCTATGAATATATTTGAAACTCATTCAGTTTCTATTAGATTTGGTAGAATTGAGTGCATTTTCATTATGTGATTTTGTTCCTTCAGGTAACAAAATATTAGCTCTTCAAGAGCCTTCAATGCATTATAATTTTTTATTATACCCACCATTTACCTTTTTATGATTATTATCAGTCTTTCTTCACATCTGGTAGGGATTAGATCCAATACAATTTTGACCACGCCCACGCCCATGGTTGTAGCCACATCCACGTTCTCGACTATGACTACATTCAATTATGAGAATGAAATTAAGACTGCTGAATGTGATTTATGATTTTTCAACAAAAGCTCGTTGTTTTGTTTAGTCACAAGAAGGCAAGAAATTAAATCAACATATTTCTTTAAACATTTCTCCCTATATTGCTACTGCAAGAACAAATTGGATGCATGAAATGTGGAGAATGTTTTCTCTAGCATATTTCATCATAAACATTTTCTTCACGTAATTTTAATTGAGAATAATTCCAAACATGACTAAGTAATTCTCTCTCACAAGTTTTGCAAATCCAAATGCATCCATTCATGATGAGTTTTTGGAAAGACAACCAACTTTTGGTAGTTAAACCTTTCTTTTAAATTGTTCCAAGAAATAAGAGGGTCTTTTATGTATGCAACATATAGGATGTTGCATATACTCCCCAAGATTACATACTAATCATGAATACCAACGATATGCAATTGAATTCCAAATATGCATAATCATTGATGAAAATTTAAAAGATTGATTCCATCGAAAATATTATATACAATTTTTCAACTTATAGTGAACTAAAATAACCATATATGCAATTTACACTAGACCAAAACAAAAATTGAAGGAAACTATATATTGTCACGTAAGATTTAAATAATTTTTCTCTTAATCATAAGGTACCCATCAACTCCATTTACTTAAAGAAAATCAATTTAACATTTTTAACCTCATGGATATCTCATGATTATGTGATATTTACCAAAATTTTCTATGTAACCATGAGTTCCAATAATTTGTATATGGTTAAAGAAATTTACTTCTGGACAATTTGTCTATTTACTCTCGGCATGCAATGGCAATAAAGAAGAAGAATCAGAAGTTGAAACAAGAAGAAAAACCAAGAGCAACTTGGTCTTTGGCAATTTTTCTAAGTATGATTGAAATTAGTGGAATCGATTTTCCTTTATGCACTGGAAAGTTGTTCATCACCAGAATTTTCGTTCTTAAATGATTTGCCAACCAATGGAAAATTCTAATTTTCAGTGGACAAAACAACACATAAAGGGGCAAAATTTAAACTTCAAAACATCAACGGAGCTACGTGAAAATGGCCCAAAGTTTATGGGAGGTTTGTACACTTTAGTAATTAATGAATATAAATATTCAACATAAATATAAAAATCAATACATAGGTAAACATTTGATAAACCGCCAATAGTTATGGAATGATGGATGATATGGGGAATTAGAGAAAGATTAGGGATACTTATTTCATAAAAATTATTTTAAATGCTTTCTATTTTATTTATTTAGTAATTATCAACTAGTGGGCAAAATTTAAATTTTTGCTCCACATCCAAAATGCCAAATTGAAATTTGGATTCCAAATTTCAAATTTGGCCTTTGTTTTCACCATGCCAAACTGATATAAGCAAGTGGAAAATGAAACTAAAAAGAAGAGCAAGAGTTGAGGCAAGATGTAACGCCTCTTTACTTTACTTCTTATGAGCAAATGAGACTATTACAATGCCACTTGAATGCTTACCAAATTCTAGAATTAGTGAACTAAGTAGAACTTTAAAATGCTTCTCATGTTACTATAAATTTGGTAACCTTGAAATTTTGGACAATTTTTAAAAATCATAACTAATTTTAAAAAAATTGAAATCAATTAGTTCAAGTCTTCATTTGAAGCTCATTCAATTATCTACAGGGCAAAAATACTCAACAAACCATATCCTTACTTGAACAATATATAAAATTTTGTGAAAATGTATTGTTCATATTGTTATTTTTAAATTTTTCAAATTTTATATTTAACTTGAAATTACATAACTTTCATTGTGCACATCCCAATTAAGCAAACTATGGCATGTTTTAAATTTGGGATGTGTAATATTTATCTAGAAAATGTCATAAACTTTGGATGTCATTTGATTAGTTTTACCCTACCACAACTTTAAGCTTTATTAAGGGTATTTAAACGTGGTTAGAGGGAAACTTTGTTTAAGGTTTAAATAGCACCGCAGTGAATTCCCAACTTTGATCAAGTGAACAGTGAAATTTCATATAATTTAAGGGGACGTTTGTGCTTTAGCTTGTTCAAGTGAATATTTTTCCCCATAAGGAATTGGATAAGCTTTAATTAGATACTTAAACCACTTGTTTAGGATCTTTCTAGAATTAGTTGTAAATTTTCAAAAGTGGGCCAAAGTTCTAAGTGCATGCTTAAATAGTAACTCAAGTGGGTGTTTTGAAGATTCACCTAGTTGACTAATTCTAGCTTTATAATGGTCCCAAGTAGTCTAACTAAGGTCTCTAATGTGTACTAAAGCTAGCTAAGAGAGGTGTTATATGATGTGGAATGAATTTGCAGATCATATGCCATTGAAAATCATGAAGGAAAAAATATTAATAGTACCACCCTCAGCCTCTTCTTCACAGGCCATCCACATGTGGCATCCAACAACAAGGAGTTCACAATGTTGATCATGATGAATGACTAGAATGACAAAACTACAATTTGGGATTTAGCTTGGAAGTGCACTAGAGCCCAGTTAGTTCATACCTTCCTTTGGCTAGTGTTATAAAGTAAAATACTCAAAAACAAGAAAGTAGTGCATCTCCACATGACAACTGAAGATTGATGCAAGAGATGCAGAACTAACCCAAAGGACTCAAAAATCATGTGCTAAGAAATTGTAGCTATGCTTTTATTGGAAATTGTGCCCTAGGGCCATTTTGTATACTTTAAGTATTTTAATTAATGACATGTTTATTTTCTTTATCATATTTTTTGCATCTTTTGTTATGATAAATTGTCATTGAATAAATCATAGTGATCATCTAAATATCCATGGCCGATCATCTGCGCAGGAGAAAAGATGAAATAAAGCCATTATGACTTTGAAATGTAAAAGATACTAGTTAAAGTCATTGACACTTGTAAGAGTATAAGGTGATGGACTAACCTGCTGTGAGATAGCTCCATATATTTGTGTCATGAGCTTATCTCACAAACAACTATGTTACCGTGCCCTTCGACTTGAGATCATCATGGATTCCTATATGAGAGTCGTCAGCTTTGACCTAGTCAAAAGTCACTTTTGACCGACTAATGATAAATGCTATGCTCAGGCTTGGTGGTTCTCATGCAAAAGAATATGAATGGTCAAGATAAAATTTATCCCTCACATTAGTAGAGAAATATTGCTATAGCATAGTACACCATACATTACATGTAGGAGGTAGCTGACGGTGACAAATACTCGTTAGAATTCGTCCACATGTCATCCTCTTCCAATTGCAATTAGCCCGATGTCTATCTAAAGTGCCACGTGGCTTTATGCGTTGTGTGCCATTTGTTGTCTCTTTTTTTGAAATAAATTATTTATAATTAATATATTATATATTTTTTGTGTGATTGGATCAATTTGGGCTGATCTAAACTATACCTAGTGAACTTGGGCCAATGCTGTATAGTTCTTTTTAATAATACCTCCTCTTGGGTCGGATCAACCATGAACTGACCCAATCCACATGGTGGAAACCACTTGCAACAGTTTTATAGTGTTAAGTAAAACGGTGCCATTTCGTTGGCGACTATGCGTGTGTTTGGAATTCTGTTGGAAGAAACGAGTTCCATTGGGAGAAAGGAATTTACTGATTTATAGATGGTTTTATGAATTTCAAAATGATTTTTATGGATTTCAAAATGGTTTTTACGAATTTTGAGATAGTTTTATCTCGGCTTGGGTGCTTAGTTGGGGAACAGAGTTCCCAAACAAGCACTATATCCTCAACCTCCGGCTGGGTGGATCCAACCCAACTCCTTCTCTCCTCCACTTCTCCACCATCCAACGTCCACTCTTCACATTTTAGATGTTGTTTTTCTCGGTTTTTAGAGCTCTACGCAATGATGAAATATGATATAGTACCGGTAATACGGGTTGGGCCCGCGGGCCCAAACCACCAACCCATTTTTTTTGGCATGATCTAGCCCGCCCCGCCTAGCCCGCGGGTTATGGCGGGCTAGCCCGCGGCCCGTTTTTTCTTTTTTTTAATTTTTAAAATTATTATATCTTATATCTTTACATTTTTCCATCCCAATATTTTTTATAAGGATAAAGTAATATTAAATTCTATTTTTAGGAAATTATTGAACACTTATTCATAGAATTTGAAAGAGAATAGCATAAATATGCAATCTTATAAGAAAAAAGTAGGTAAAAGATGAAAAAAATTATTTTAAATTTTTTAAAAAAATAAAAAAAACTGGCGACCATGCGGGCTGCGGGTTGGGGAATCCCAACCCGCCACCTGGCGCCAAACCGAGCGGGCCAGCCCGCAACCCGCGGGCTGGCCCGCTTTACCAGCACTAATATGATATACGTGTTTGCTGAAAATTTAGTCGTGTGAAAGTCAGTTTTATAAAAGTGATGTTGAATGGGATTAATATTGTAATAATTATTTTGACAATATCTTTTTATTATAATTGTACTATGATTTGGGTATGAGAATATGAGAGATGAATGGATGTGTTGTGAAAATGTGTTCTATTATTTGTTAACTGTAGAATGATTTAAATGATTGAGATGTATTAGTTTTACCACGTGACAAGTCTGTCAACAACTTTTGAAATTTAGCAAATAGAAGTAGTTTTATTTAGCCAAATAATACATAAATTAAAACCTAAACTAAAAAGGTAAGGGGAGAATTACATAGAAAAAGACCACATTTTCCTTCTCTTTCTCCTTTTCTCAATTTTTTTTTTTTTTGCTTCATTCCATTTGCTCTATCCGCATTCTTATTTTTTTTTTTTTGCTTCATTCCATTTGCTCTATCCACATTCTTATTATAAAAAGTAACATTTAATTTTTTAACTATATTTTATATATTCATTTCTATAAATTTTTTTATATTTTTATATTTTTACCATTATTCTTTCTCATCCCATTGTCCTTTTCTTTTCCGACTTCTATTCTGACTCTTCAAGTTTTCCCTCCATTTTTTTCTTTCTCTTCCCTTCTCTTCTCTCTTTCAATGTGACATTCTTCTTTTCGATTTGCTCTCAACAATCATCCCACTCTTCTCTTTTCTCTGTAACTCTATTTTATTTCGATTTTCTTCTTCTTGTATAATACTCTCTTATTTCTTTTCTTCTGCATCTCATTGGTGTTGATTTTCTATTTTGACTTTTTAATTATATTTAATTTACATATATTTTCATTTATTTCATTTTTATTTTTTTATCATTGTCTCTTTCCTCAAACTTATTACAATATCTAAAATAATATATAAATATATATATATATATACGAGTATGTAGTATTTAATGAGATTAATATCCTTTTAAGTAATTTTGTCATTAAAAATTACTTCTCCAATTTTTATCCAAACAATTTCTCCTTTTCATATAAAATCACTCTTCCAACACTTATTCAAATAAATCACCTTACCTCTTTTAACTTCTACTAAAAATTCAGTTTTCAAAAAAGTTTTTTCAAAAAGTTATTTCTTTCATCGTTTATCACAGTCCTTGATGAATGGATAATGAACTGATCATGAGCAGTTTATCAGGAAGGATCATCTTCTATTGTAAAAGCACTTTGTGCGAGCTACGCCGCACCATCATGAACGGATCACTGAATCCAAGTACCAATTTACTTTGGACAGGATGGATGTGAGACTATCTGGTTGGAAACGGATTGCTTGTAGCTTGGCACACCCTGGTTTCTTTAGTGATGATAAAGAGGTGGTAACGTGACAGATTGACAGGCGCTTTATCAGGAGCGTCTATCTTCGGCCTGGTTTTTTTTTTGTAAAAGAGGTCAGATCAACTCCTTTTTTTTGCCCATAGATCAAGTCCTATTGAAAGGCCTTAATGCGTCAATAAAATAGTCCTGCTTTTTAAAATCAGACATGTAGTAAGCATGTAAACAAATCTGTTTACACATTAAAAATATGTCAAATATAATATTTATTTTTATTGGGAAAATCAGCCATAGGTCCCAAGGAAGCAAAAAAACTAGTAAATGGTCCCAAGGAAATAAACAATTGTTGTCAGGTCTCATGGGACCTTTTAATGGTTAATTGGAGTTTGGAAAAGACCAGATTGCCCTCAAGCCACTGGTTTTGAAAGGTTCTGAACAGTGAGTCCCTAAATTATTACCTTTCTATTTGGTGAGAGCCTGCGCTTCAAGAGCGGGACAGAAAAGAATCTAATTCACCCCTTTTAGTTTCGTTTCTATTGGACGCTCCCCACTTTGCAAAACTTCCTACTCTTGCCATTTTCTCTAACCTCTGCTTTCTACATTCAAATAGGTCAACAACTTAACTCTTCATTGTCTTCTCTTCTTCCTTGTTTTGATTTTAGGTTCCTTCTTCTTCTTCTTTTTTTGGCTTTAATCTCTCTCTTTACCATTTCCATGCATTTTTTTAACATTAGATTGATTTACATTTGGTGACATTTGATGTTAAATTTAAATGCATAGATTTTGCTTTTTTGCTTGTAACTTCACGATAGTGCTGGTAAAGCGAGCCAGCCCGCGGGTTGTGGGCTGGCCCGCTCGGGTTGGCGGGCTGGGCGGGCCAGCCCGCCAAGTGGCGGGTTGGGGAATTTTTTTATTTTTTTAAAAAAATTAAAAATAAATTCTTTTTTTCATTTTTTACCTACTTTTTTTCTTATAAGATTGCATATTTATGCTATTCTCTTTCAAATTCTATGAATAAGTGTTTAATAATTTTCTAAAAATAGAATTTAATATTACTTTATCCTTATAAATTGGGATGGAAAAATGTAAAGATATATAAGATATAATAATTTTAAAAATTAAAAAAAGAAAAAGAAAAAATGGGCTGGCGGGCTGGCCCGCCAACCTGCGGGCCAGCCCACCATAACCCGCGGGCTAGGCAGGGCGGGCTGGATCAGCCCGCCTCCCTGGCGGGCTGGCATTTGCCAGCTCGAGCCCGCCAAAAAAAACGGGTTGGCGCGGGCCCAACCCGCATTACCGGTACTACTTCACGATATGTTTGCATGTAATATTTCGAATTTGTTCAAGTTACTTTTTTGAGCATGGAAGCTAAATTTTATCTTCCTTATGTGTACAGAGTATTAGGCAAACTGCTTTATTCATTACGTCAAATTAATGTTTGTCGGAAGTTTCATAGGTTTTACCCTCGCTTGATTGGTCTTTGAAGAAAGCAATTTCACAATGGGTTATATTGGGGTACATGGTGTAGCAGCTCTGCGTAGATACAAATATAGTGGGGTTGCTCATTCTTATGTCGCCAAATATGTTCTTCAACCATTCTGGACTCGCTTTGTTAAAGTTTTTCCTTTATGGATTCCGTGAGTGCTTTCATTTTTTTTATCCTAGGTTCTTTCCATTTCATCACTTAATCACATCATGATAATAACATTTCTTTACCAGTATATCATGAACATCAATCATTGGGACAGATTAATTTTTGACAGAGTGATGATGTTTAGGCTTAGTGTTGTCAGTTTCATTTTAAGTCACATGGAGTGAAAATTATCCCCTGTATGATCTGATGTTTGTTCAATTTTCATTATTCAGAATTTTCGCTTACATTGGAATCACTGGTCTAAATGCGTTTCTTGTGTTCTCAACTGCTCTTAGATGTAGGCTTAGGCTTCAATTAGCTATCAGTAACATTTTGAGATTTTACTGTATTCCCTACTAAGAACACTTAGAAAGATATGTTCCACTTAGAAGTGCTTCCCCTGGCCTTTTGTGGCAGCAAGATCAAAGCAAATAATACATCCATACCCTGGATATATAAAATAAATGGTGCCATTATGCCAAATTTGCAGTACATCATGGCAGTAATAGTTTAACACGTTCAAAATTCTGAACCGCTAGTTACACCTACACACTTTCACTAATGATGTCTGATATGCTTATTGTTTTATGAATTCACTATTGGTTATGCTTGCACCACACAAAGTAAATGCATGATTATCTTAAACGTAAAGGAGAATGTTCACCTCTCAGATGAAAAGGAATACATTTTGTTTACTCTTTCTTCCTCTTTTATGTTAGTCCAATTTCATTTTACCATTTGTGCCATGCAATATATTGCTACCTTTCTGCCTTGCCTAGTCCTATAATGGAATTATGGAAGTGCATCTTGTGGTATAATCCTTGCATGTTATTTAGCTCATCTCATGCGTTTGCCTTATTATGCATGACTGGTTGGACAATCTCCTATGCCCCTTTAGATGCGCATGATCCTCAAACTTTGGCAATTGCAGCATTGGAGAACCATGTTCTGGAAGTTGAGCATGATGACTATGTTTACAGTAGCATAAGCGGTACTGCTTGTTTCCACTCTATTGGTCTAATATTAAGTACCTCTACTTGGTTCTTGAAATTAAATAATGTGGCTCAGATATATCTCACTTTTAAACATGCTACCAGACCATTGATTCATCTCTTATATCCTTTAGCAAATTATTTTTATGAGGCTTTTTTGGCTGGTGTTTGAGGTTTGCTTTATCTCTTTCAAATTTGTAGTTAATAACACTTTTTCTTCTAAGGCATGCTACTGCACTCTTAAAAATTGATGTGGAGAAAGCTTTGGCCTATTTTCAGTGAGTTGGAAATCAATATCACCTTTATGTAGTGGTTTGTGGTTTTTCGCCTATCTCCAATCAAGCAAACAAATTTTGCATGAAATCAGCTTGCTGCTGCTGCAGAAATGGGATTTATGCTACTGGCAGGGTGACACCATGTTCTACAGTTTGCAACATCACCGGTGCCTGCTTTTGGCTCACAAGTTCTAAAAAAATCTTGCATGATTCATCCATGACGATGAGGGTTTGTACATTGAATTACGTAGTAGATCAGCAGAATAGGATCTGTCAACCATGTATCTGTTGTCAAATTGTATATCTCTCTGGTTATACACAGATCTTAAAGTTCTCAGTGTCCTTCCTCTCTTGCCTTCCCCTGCTGCCCCGTTTTTGTTACCTATTATTCGCAGATGAAAATATTTGTAGAAAATTATTATGATATCATTAATATATTTAAAGATTAAACAGATCAGTATAACTCTTGTTAGAACTTAGAGACATTCGTTACTATTATACGATGGATCAAGTCTAGAGCACATGAGCCCCAAGGCTCAAATAATTGAATTGATTGGTGTTGTTTGAATGTGTTAAATTGGAATTACTCGAGAACTCAGACTGATGACAGTGTTCAGATTACAAGTTGTGGTGTTTAAAGATATCTGTGATGGTGAAGTTGGCTTTGAAAAGCAACAGCTCATTAGTTTCTTTTACTTCCCCCCTTAAAAAAAATATGGATATAAGATGGATATATTTTTGGTGGGGTTGTCATTAACAGCTGCCAGGGTTGTACATGACACCTGGTGGAGTTGTTAGTGCATGGTGCTTGGGTTGTAAATGGAGCCTGGTGGGGTTGTTAGTAACAACTGCTTGGGTTGTAAATGACAGCTGGTGGGGTTGTCAATGATAGCTGCTTGGGTTGTAAATGGGAGATGCTGAGGTTGTAATTGGGAGCTGCAGGGGTTGTAAATAGGAGTTGCAGGGGTTGTAAATGGGAGTTGCAGAGGTTGTTAATGGGAGTTGTTGGGGTTGTAAATGGGAATTGTAGGAGTTCTTAATGACAACTGCTGGGGTTCTAATTGACAGCTGCTGGGGTTGTAAATGGCAACTGCTGTAACATCATAATTTCTATTTAGAGGATTTAATTTCTATTTAGAGTATAATTGTTTAGGTAACCATTTGAATTAAAAAGAAATTATCCTTTAGACCTGTGAATTAAAGAAATCATAAATGATAAGAAAAAAATAATACATAATAAATAATAAACTCTTAAAAGGGGGAATATAACTATATATATATAATAAGTTCATATAAAATATATGTATATGTAAATATATTTGAAAGGGAGGGCACATGACCCTGTGTGTGTGTGTGTGTTTATTAGAAAAAAAATGGAAGGGAATTGACAAGCTGTGCAACGTCACTTGAAAAGGATTATAAATGGTTACAGCTGTTGGGGTTGTAAATGACAGTTGCTGGGGTTGTTAATGGGAGCTGTAGGGGCTGTTAATGGGAGTTGGTGAGGTTGTAAATGGGAACTGGTGGGGTTGTTAATGGGAGTTGTAGGGGTTGTTAATGGAAGCTACTGGGGTTGTTAATGGCAGCTGCTAGGATTGTTAATGGCAGCTTCTGGGGTTGTAAATGGGAACTGCAGGGGTTGTTAATGACAGCTGCTGGGGTTGTAAATGTGAACTGCCGGGGTTGTAAATGGCAGCTGTTGTGATTGTAAATGGTAGTTGCTGGGGTTGTTAATGGCAGCTGATGGGGTTGTAAATGGGAGCTGTAGGAGTTGTTACTGGCAGCTGATGGGGTTGTAATGGGAGCTTTATGCAGAAATCATAGTTGAAACATTCACCATAGCATTACCAAAACATTTTGCTTTATGCAGAAGAGACAAAAAAGCCTACAAAAGCAACAAGCCAACAACAAATTACCCTACATATGCAAATGTTGGCCATCAGTACATTTCTAGTTTAGCTTATATTATCCTTCACGTCCCTCGTTGGATTTACATTTCTTGGAGAAAGAATAAACATATGCTGTTATTTAATTGAATATTTGCAGGTCATAATTGTGACTCAAAAGCACACCAATTCAAGAGTTGTAGCTGATAGGATTGTAAATGGGAATATTATACTATAAGGATGGTTCCATTTGTAGTGAAACCTGATTTCACTTTTTCCTTACATATGATTTCATCTTTGCAAACAGCACAAGCTACATTCTCTCCCATCATGTCCTTCTCTGTCAATTCTACTAAAGGAAGATTCTCCATAACACTTTTAGCAGTAGGAGGACTACCCTTTAAGGAACTCTCATTTTCCAGGAATTGCCCAAAAAATATATCATACTCAACTATGTTCATATGATCATCATCTTGAACCATTAAGAAGGAACCTGCAGTGGTGACACCACGATCCAAGCTTGAATTCCTCTTTAAATTGTTGACTACTAACAAAATTTCCCATTCAAGGTATCTCAATGCCTCTTCACCGACTCTTCTCCATAGGAAAATCTGGATGCTACAGACTGATCATCAACCTCGCCTATCACCGTGACCATCGCAAGGACCAGCCGAAAACGGATTAATATCAGAACTATCGTTACAGGGATGGTAAAAGTTCTTCGATGAGCGATTTTCAAAAAGATCTATGACAAAGCAACTCACCGAATCGGAGTCCGAATCAGAGTACCAGTTTGAATGATTACTCAAATGGTTAAAGGACACGGTTGCGATAGGGTTGGCAGAGTCAGTGCGCCAATGATCATGGGCAGTTGGTGATGGGAGATCAGATACCTGTTCATTGGGGACTGATTCTTCATATTCTTCTTCGATAGACAAGAGGAGGAGAAGTTTGGTTCAACTTTGCGATTTTGTTCTTTGCTTTTCCCATCTTCATCCATCTCTCTCTTTCAATTAAGGGCAATCTAGACTTTTAACAATTAGAATTAACCATTAAATGATCCCTTGGGACCTGACATCAATTGTCAGATTTTTTGGGACCTTTTAATAGTTTTTTTGGTTGCTTGGGACCTGCAGCTGATTTTCCCATTTTTATTCTTATATTATAATTTGAAAATATTATTGTATTTATATCATACATATATAAATTTATATCATGCTTTTAATTATTTTATTTTAAATAATTTATATTTATTTATATAATTTTGGGAGAATTTGGGATAAATCTCTTATTGATAAATTAATATAAGAAAGGGACTTGTATAATGTAACTATGTAATTAAATTTCCATGCAACTGACCTTCGACATTATGCGACTGACTTTTCAAGATATGCAACTGAGTTTCCACATTATGCAAATGTAATTGAACTTCCATATTATAAAATTCTCTTTCTTTAATTAATTTGTCAATTGGGGATTTATCCCCAATTTTCTCTATAATTTTAACCTTTTCAGCTTGTTTAATTTATCTTGCAGCCTGTTAGCGTGCTTATTAAAATTTAGCCTTTTTAATAGTTGTCAGACCAGGTTGGGGCCTAAAAAAAAAAGCTTGTAATAAGCCATAGGGCAGGCTCAGCCAGGATCTTAGAAAACATGCATTACCTAGGATTTGTTTGGAAGCTATTTTAAAAATATTTTTTATAAATTTCGAGGTAAAACCTAGATTTTAGAGAATAGATTTTGAAAAATAGCTTTTATAGATTCCAAAGAAAAACCTAGGTTTTGAAAAGTGATTTATATTTGGAAAGTTATTAGCTTTTATGGATTCTGAGGTAAAAAAGTTAGTAGGAAAGAAGAAAGAGAAAGAATGAAAAGTATGAAATAGGAAAGAGAAGAAAGAAAAAGTATGAGAGAGAAAAGAAAAAGAAAAAGTAGGAAAGAAGAAAGAAGGAAAGAAAGAAGCAGGAAAAAATAGGAAAGAGAAAACCTACGTTTCAAAACCTAGGTTTTAAACCGAGGTTTTGTAACGAAAATGCTTTTCTGAAAATTTTTTATGCTTGGACAAAACTTAGCTTTTAGGGTAAGACCTAAATTTTGAAATTTTGTTAGGCAAACAAGTCTGAAGTCTCCTAGCGAGTCTCCACCCCAGTGGCAACTTCGCATAGTTAAAATATGTAGACCACTCTCTTCCTGAGCTCGACCTGCAAAGAATCAGTTAGGCGGTGCAGGAATTTTATATAGGGCAATACAACCAACCTTAGAAGGGTTTGTAGAGGGAAGGGTGAAGGAGGTGTGGGTCTGTACTGGCTAGAAACCAAAACTCATCTTTCACGATGAAGTTGGGGTCTTGTCAAAGCAGTGCGATGCTTTATGGGTCAAACTCATGCGATAGAAGTATAAATGTGTGTGTGGGGGAGGACATTGTACTGAAGGTAGAAAACCATCAATGATTTTGAAAATCTTGTGGGGTCCGCCTTATGAGGACCTGATAAATTAAAGTTCAAGGTGCGTGAATGGGTCACCAAATGGGTTTACCAACTCCAGAAGCTGTAATGGAGGCATCGCTCAAAACTAAACAGTTGGGAAAAACAGTGTGCGGCTTCATATGCAGGTTGACTTCTGGCTTGAGCCTTACCACTGATAGAATGGGAATCCTATGCATATTAAAACGTTGGTTGGGACTATGGCTTTCAAAATATGGCAGTTGAGTGTGATTGTCGGCAAGCGGTGCAAGTAACACCAGTGGGGGTTAAGGATGATCACCTATATTTCAGATACAGATTGAGCAATGTTTACTTCCATTCCTGAATACAAGAGTTAGTTGAATTTTTTTGAGAGATTAAGGAAGTATATTAGCTAATCTATATATTATTTTGGGAAATTTATTGGGAGGTCCCAAATAAGGAACTTATTTAATGAATGATCCCAATTTTAAAATATTTATCAAAAGGTCCCATTGTTGTCAATGGGACCTTTTGATAAATATTTTCAAAATTGAGACTATTCATTAAATAAGTTCATGATTTGGGACCTCCCAATAAATTTCCCTATTATTTTCTCCAAACTAATTTACCTGATTTATAAACTGATATATAATCTAACGACACATATAAATATTTCATAATGATGATTGATTTAGCTTTTTTTTATCACCTTAAAAGGTTAACTGATTTTTATATTAAAAATCTTCAAGAGCATCCTATGGATTTCATCGTGTGCTTTACGGAGTAGCGAACTTGCTGGCTAAAGAAGCAAGCATGATGGCAACATACTTTGTGATGTTTTTAGAACCTTACGAAGAAATTAAGTGTGAGCTATAATCAGTTGCACACTCAGGACTCTGATTCAGGGGTGTAAACTATTTTTTAAGAAGATAAGAGTGATTTATTCTTAATATCTTTAAGAAGAGTTTGAGTAAAAATTTAGTGGGCTCAAAATTAACAAATGAGTTAATGTAAAATAAATTACATAGTAATAATATATATCTAATTTTCTGAAAATCAGGGGTACAGCTAAATCCACTGAGGTACGTGTAGGTCTGCCTATGGCTATAACCGTCAATTCTAGCACTGGTCGCTAGCTGAGTGTTTGATGCCTTGTATAATAAAAAAAATGAGCCCGTACCTTATTTTTAATTTTTTAACATAAAATACATATATTATTTCAAGTGTACCTACCTGAAATGCTGAAGTCGATCTCGGATTATTCCACTAATAAACCCAATTAGCTTCTACTAAAATAAATAATTACGTTATCTTGTCTTGAATTAAGGATAATGTATACTAGTATCTTGTCACTAGTTCATTTCAACTTTAGTTTGAGCCTTTGGTAGGACAGAAAATAGTGTAGATTCTTATTGCTATTTATTAAATCACTTGCTCAATTTCAAAATTTAAGAGTGAAGGCCGAAGAGTGAGGCTATTTATTAAACCACTGGATTTTATAATTAGGGAAGTAGGTAATATAATTAAGGGCATTTAAAAGGTTTTCATTCCGTTATTTTATAGTTTCATTTTGGTGTATTTATATTTTTTGTCTCCAAAATTCGAAAAGCACTTCCTCTCCTCTTCCTTTTTTCCTTTAAATTTTTTTTAGTATTACATCTCCTATTTGAGTTGTTGGCTTCTTAAAATCGAACAAGAAAGGAAAGGAAACACCCAAATGTCGGAACAAATCCAAGAAATGTGTACTTCTAACTACGAGTCAATGCCTTTAACAAATTTACGATAGGGATTTGAAAATTTTAATATTCCGCTGTGTCCTTCAATTCCAACACTTAAGTTATGCTAACAATGAATTTGTTTACAACAGTAAGCTTCTAGTTTACTGTAACATGTTTCAATTTGAATTAGAATCTTAATATGACATTCATTTGGGTGAACGAATGGGATTTATAAGAGTGAACATCATCCAACATGACTATTTTGTATTCCAATGATCTCTCCCTCAAATATAAGTCATGTAAACATACTTTACGCCACAAGATAAAACAATTATTCTTCAAGAACTATGTTAGTTTACTCTTAGTTCTTCAATGACTATCATATCTTTTTTGTGACATATAGTTCTTTAAAAATTGCTATATAGTATTGTTATTCAATAATTGTTATATTTATTATATATATAATGAATTCTATAGAAATATGAAGATATACATAAATATTGAAACCAAAATACATAAAAATTACATTGCAATTATTTTCACAATATCTCATAATCACTTAGGATTAATTGTTAATTTTGATATTTACTTTCAATAAATTGACACATATTTATTTATAGTGTTTATGACCTTATTCTAACATTTGCTCGTAATTTTAGTAATCATATCTAAATAATATAATTTTGATATTAAATAAAAATGGTTGCCTTTCTTAATTTAGGCGTTTGACATATGTGTTCATGGTAAAAATAATTTTGTAAAGCCATTAGTCTTTAGGACTGTATATAGTAAAAAATATTTTTCAAAGCTACAAAACTCTTTTGTATCTTTCAATATTTAAACCATAAGCCTTTAGGCTTTAATATTTATAATTTAATCATCAAAATTCCATAAATTATCTTTTTCGTACCATTTGTTAAAATCACTTTTACAAAAGAATCATCACAAAAAAATAAGATGTAACATCTGACCATGTAATTAAGATAATTATGGCTGCTGCTAACCATATAATAAAATATTTTAAATATATATATATATATATGCTTATCATATGAATAATTATAGTAGTGGTTGTGGTAGTAGTAGTAATAATAATCAAGATGATGATAAACAAACCATGAAGCAATCGTTTTCAATACTAAAGCTATATATGACTCATAACTATTTAATAAGATAGAATATATTATGTGTGTATGACTTCTAGTCTATTATCTTAAAATATTAAATAAAAATTATATGGCTTTTGACCATTTAATAATTTTAGGAAAAAATGAAAGTTATATATCTTTTGATCAGGTAATCTCAAAATAGGAAGTAAAATTTATATAACTTCTAATCACATAATTCCAATTTCAAATCGGGACAAATAAAAAATTATATGGATCTTAGCCAAAATAAGGTAAAGATAAAGTTATATGGCTTCTAGTCATATATTTTCAACATAGGAAATTAAAGTTATATAACTTCCAGCTATATATTCTCAAAATAAAACAGTAAAGGAATATGAATTATATACATATAATGAGATAGAAAATAAAACATGAATGGATACTAACCATATCTTTTCAAAATGAGAAATTAACCCTAATTTTCTTGTAGACTAATTTAAGCCAATAATTTAATCACTCAAAATACATAGCAACAAGGAATTTGCAGATATCCTCATTATTTCAAATTACGATATCTCAAAACAAGGTAAAGCCATAATCATCTTATACATGATTGAAACTATTGTCTTTTTAAAATAGAATGTTTTAGTTATATATATATATATATGAAATTTGCCTTTTAAATTACTAATTCATGCCCCAAATGGAGGGGAATACAGGTACATAGACCAGGGCACAAGTACTTGTGTGCGAGATTTAAATCACCAACGTATTAAAAGAAAAGTACACCGTAACCAATAATGTGATCACGTAATGATAACAATATTCTCAGCTAAATCTTATTATCTTTGAATCATTAACTTTTTTACCAAATATTATACTAAAAATGTAAGTATATTTCAAAATGAAAAAAGCTGATACTGTCAATAGGACCAAATATATCAAAAGGTGGTAAATGTGATAATTGAACGAGAAATATGAAATAGGATATTAGAATATAATATGCTATTTACACAAACAATGAATTCTTTATCATTTCCACACCTCAAGTAAAGTTCCAATAGTTGAATACAAAATCACAATTTAACACTAGTAACTAATATCCCATATTGAATTATTAGAGTAATAAGAGCATCATACATTGATTAGAGACTTATACTGATAACGTGTTATAAAATTTAAAAAGAAAAAAGAAAAGCAAAGAAGAGAATTACAAAACAAGAGAGAATTGTTCTTATTTACTATATGAAGTTTATTGTACATAAGGGATGCCTTCTATTTATAAATATAACTTTATAATATCATGGTAAATCAATTTCATGATTGCAAGGAGATAATTGAGGGATATATAAGATGATGAGAGATTATGGGGGAGATATGAAGATTTACATAATATTCATAAGAGAATATTTTTTAAATCCCTATTTTTTTTTGACCTGTTTTTAAATCCCTATTTGTCACTAGATATTTAGAGCTTTTTATATTTTATTATCAAGTATATGAGTATTTAACTATTTTGAATTGAATCTTTAGCGTTCAGCATACTTCTTCCTAGAAATAAAGTAGCATTCAAAATCAGTTCATCCACTGCTTGATAGAATACTGAATAATAGTGAACCCATAACTATTAAAAAAGTTGGGTATCATATCTTGGTGAAAAGCACAAACGTATTTAAAAGGGTGAATTACACTAAAGTTTTAAGAAGATAAACTATTATTGTCACATTCAAAAAATCATTAAATTGATATGAAATCCTAATAGATCTATATGTTATTAATTAGAATTATGAAAAGACAAATTTATCCTGATTTGTAATTTGACATGTTAGGATGCTACCAATAATAGGCAAGGTACAGGAAACCGGACCGGTGACTGAACCGGATAAGGCAATGGGTTAAGGGTCAGTGGGTCAGACCGGAGTCAAACCGGGGATCAGACCGGTCAGGAATAAAAAATTAAAAAAATAAATTTTATCACACATTGACACAATCAAACTATTCAAAATTGAAAATTCTAAAAACTAAGTAGTAAATTCTATTATTAATAAAGTAACAATTACTAAACTAATCATATACTTGTACGTTATATATTCTCGGACATTATTTATAATTATGAAATATTCATCCTAAAAAAATATCAAAATATATATGATAAGGGGTTCTATTTTTTTATTTTTTAACC
>JANTPZ010090466.1:0-33663 GCA_025593235.1 Vachellia pachyceras | reverse complement strand
ATGCAGAGAGAATATCGTTCCATATCTTGGAAGTTGGTGTTCAATATGTAAATGAGGTATGCTCAACAGCACATATACATCACCTATATATACACATGCATAGGGTTATTGCTTGTCGTGCTTAGTAGGTTAAGGATGAGAATATATATATATATATATATGTCTATCTAGAATGAGCAATTGTGTGTGGGTGGAGCTATAGCATGCGTATGCTATATATGCGCGTCAAGAACTCTATCCACGCAAAGTGCGCCATTTGAATCAGTTGGGTATTCTTGGTGGAAGAGTCATACACACATAAATATTAATATACCAGTTATATATATAACATATATAACTATATCTTTATACATCCCAATTGTTAGTGTATTTTGGTCTTACCTACATGCCTAACTAAGAATCTTTCTCCATCTGGGAACCTTGGCACAACAAGCTTCTCGTTTCTTTACATGTACAGTAAAGATTAATATTCCTTTTATATTTACAAAAGGATATAGTGATTGATTATGAGTCACTCTATCTATGCCATTTACGGGTTTAAAATTAGTTCAGAAGTATAAGAAATGACAAAGACAGTGAAAGCCTCTAAGCAAAGCAACACCTACTTCGTTTTATGTTTTTCGTTTTAAGAAGAAACGAACTCGATCGATGGATGTCGATGGTTTGGAGTCAGAAAACGTAGGCGCAGAAACAGAATCCTAACCCTTTTTTTAACTTATAACAAATTAAAGGCACTAAGAGATAAAGGCCATTTGAGCTGAAGTGGGATTGTGAATCCAATAAGAAGAAAATTCAAAGGCTTGGTGGAGTGTGACAGGTATGGAGTACATGGAGATTAAAGAAACGAATGGAGTCACGCCATTGATATATTCCTCTGCAATATTTGTGGGAAGGATAGGATTTCTTATCAGGCAACCACTTGCATTATTTAAAAAAATGGGTAAAATTAAATGTGTGTGTGTGTGTGAGGAGATCCTATTTCGTAAATTTACATGGATCAACTTTATTTTCTGTGTAGATTTCACACTGCTCGAGTGGTGACTCTTCACAATGAAATGGTAATCGTAGTGCGCCACTACTTGCGCAGAAACTGATGAAGTGTGAAATGCAATTTCACTGTGTAAAGGCTGCTTTTGTGGTTCATGAGATAAATGGGGAACAAGTTGGAGACACATCCAAGTCATACCAACGATGAAAACTCATAGCTTTAATGAATCATGGGAATGGAAAGAAGCAGAACACAATGTTAGAGGATACATGTATTTTTATTTTGCCACGTGGCGGCTGGAAACGGAAGATTTAGAAGGTTCTCAAGTAGAATCGTAATGCCTTTCAAAAAGTCCTCGTTAGACTAATGTTTCCGTTGCCGGGAATCGAACCCGGGTCTCCTGGGTGAAAGCCAGACATCCTAACCGCTGGACGACAACGGATTCTTTATAGATTACACAACGGATTAATATAATATAATTCTGAATCATCAATGCTAATAAAATTATTTTCTTCAAGCAAAAATTTATCCAAAATGATATTATCATTTTAAATCTACAAGCTTTTAATTTATTTTTAAGAAATTAAATATGTTTTCACATGGGTATTTTATCTCATATATATTGCGATAAATCTAAGTCAAATACAATCTTTGAATTCGCAGCAACGCATGGAAAAATTCTTTTTTATTAAGAGTGTGCATTTTTCTATTAAATATAATCTTATTCAAAAAATTATCATGTATGAAAAATAAATACATCTTTTAACGAAAATTTAAATATCAATTCTTTAAATTTTGAGGTTATCTGCATTTAGCATGAATATTTCTTGTAAACAGACTTGATCTTTTATTCTTGACATTTTATTTATTTAATACTCGTTCGGCTTTTAATATAAATTTCAATTTGTAGTTCAATTCTTTATTAAAGTCAATCTTACATTAAAGATCAGAAAATATTTACTTTTATTATCGTAACCACTTAGGCGCTTTTTTCTTTTAACTTATCTATCAAAAAAATTATTTCAATTATCTAAGAGATATATTTAATTATAAAAAATGAAGAAAAATAAAATGTGTTACAATAATCCAAAAAGATGAATCTTGCTGGTTTGCATGGCCCAAGAACAGTGATACCAACCCCCTCTTTGCTGTGTGGACACCAAGACAACAGGCAGACTTTCGGTTGCAAAACCTCCAATTTATAATTTTATTATTCTGATTATAAATTATATTTTATCTTGTAAATCACATTTCCTATGTAATAAGCAGAATTTGTTCCAGCACCAAGATAGAAATTGAAGTGCTACATAGAGGAATAAATATATCAACTAACATAAATATATCACGTAATAAAATTATGGGAGAATCATAAATAAAATCAATTGAAATGTACAAATTCTAATTTAGATTTACACTTTTATCAAATATTTAATAAGGTCTACTGATCTTATTTAGTATATTTGAATTTTGTTATTTTACATATATACCTCTTCGTTTTTCTCTTCTTTTGGTCTAACCTTTTTCTCTTTGATATTTTTCGACAAGATCTTTCCTCCTTCCTTCATGTCTTTCTTTTATTTTTCTAATTCTCTTCGACAGCGCTGGGGCTTGTGTATTAAAAATAACAAAATAAATAGAAATGGAATAAAATAGTAAAAAATTAAGTATAAAATAGCAAAAAATTTAAAATAAAATTGCAATCTACAAATTGTTTTTAAAAAAAAATTTTGTATAAACATTCATAACAATTCTTTTGTAAAAATTCAAAACAAAATAGTAATTCATAAGTAGAGTTAAAAGAGAAATTATCAAAATATACCCTGAATATTGTTGAAAGTTAGCTTAAAATTAAAAATTGAAATGCCAATAATTCAAGGGGCGTAGATTTTGGTTTTAGGATGAAGAGACTTTGTAATTAAAAATTAGTGCTCACATACCTTTAATTTTTGTTTTAACGACAAAGGGATATTTGATATTTGATAAAAGTGCATATTTAAATAAGTATTTGTACATTTCAGCTAAATTTAATAAAAGTTTTTCCTAAAATTATTCGTTCTTGAAAAAATTTGACAAAAGCGCAATATATATTGCACTAAATAAAGAAATTGAGTTTACAGTATGACAGCTTTTCAATACTTTTTTTTTTTTTTTAATAACAAGGCAAGGAAGGTTTGAGTGTTGAACAATTACACAACAGATACATCGGAGGAATATATCCCCGAACACATCATCAAATCAAACACAAGAATATCCCCACAGTACATAGACGGATCCTGAAGATAAACTCGTCCTATCATGGCCCCATGAGCATTCTTGACAATATAATCAACACAAACTATATCTTCCCTCTAACAATGAGTAATCTCCAAATCCCACCCTCTTGTAACAAGAACATGAATGTCTTCAATACTGTAAGCTGCACTTTTGGTTGGAAGTAACAATAATTTAAAATATTGAAATCCTAATGTTTTTTCATAAAACGAGATGATCTCACTCACATATTTATCTCGATTTACATAAAAACATTTCTTTATCATGTTCCCATTATTTTGCTGAGCTCATATTACTTCTGTGTAGATTATGGAATTCATCTCCATGAATTGAAAAAATAGATATATACGAAATCATTTTTGACTCGAAAGAATAAAAACTACGAATAGATCCTCACTGGTACCTACAACAAAAGCACTGAAATAATCCGCCCCCAGCATCAAGCTCAACTCATTGGATGCAATAAGAAATAAAGAGACTTCATACAACACGACGTCATAAGCCACCAGAAAATTTCAAGGTAAATTAGATCATCCCGAACGAAACATAAACTGTACAAATGAATAACCTCAAAAAAACGCCTCAATCAAAATTCTAAATTCCTTGTGTCCCATCAACTTTATCTTTAGAATAGTAGTGATTAATAAATCTTTATTCCCCCACTTGACATAAATTACTACCAAAATCGAGCTCAAAGACTGAAGGAATCATATTCCAGAATAGCCTGACTCCAATGACCCTAAAAGAGAGAGAGAGAGAGAGAGAAGAACGTGTGGTATTGCCCGAGGCTGGATACTGGATCTGGGCTAACATTTTTTGGGTGGGTAGATTGATTATATCCAGTTTTAATTGTCATTGCCATTTGGGAGATGGGGCTGACTACAAGTCTTGGTTGCAGATCTTGCATGATAGACATCAGAGATGGGGTTTGAATTAACTTTTTCAGCAGTTGATTCTTCCATGGTGATCCTCTGAAAATCAGCAACCAGGTTATTGTGATATGATCCGCCAGGAGATGCCAAAGCAGAATCAACCTTAAGCTGAGTGGATGGCAGCCATGTCTTCCATTCGTTACGCCTCCTCACCTTGTCACCCTGCAACAATGTCAGGATGAGAAAAACTCAATCTCAATGATAAAAAATGGGTTATATTATCTGCTAATATATCGAACAGATAACATTTTTTATTACTCAAGTCATAACCACATGCCATTGCCACCCAACTGAAGCAAAAAGAGACATTAGAATTGCTGATTGAATAGTATATGAAATTCATCTTCTCAGACATGGTAAAAGATATTTCCCCAAAGCAATTGGTTCAAATTTTTTAAGTTGTTACCTGTACTTCTACAACGGTAGAAATTCTTAATGAATCCAGTATCAACTGAATATTGCTTGTCAGACTTTTAACCTGAAAAAAAATATATCATTGGAGAAATAACTAACCCAAAAAATGTATGATAAAATAAGTAATATTTGGAATTTAACAGTCATAAAAGCATCAACCGACTAAAGACAAAATTACGCATTGCTGACACATAACGAGTCTCTTGCCACTTCATAACTTGTATGCCACTCGTAAAACAATTGGATCACCATGATAAGTAATCCTATTTTCTTGTTGGGACGGAGAGGTGGGGTGAGATTACAGGCACAAACAGACAAGTATACTCTTATCCAAACTAATAGCCACGTATTGGTCAATAAATATAGATTAGTAATCAAGGATAACAGACAAGTGTCTAAAAAATTTTGGTTCCACCCGTCACATTTCTAGTAGAACCATATTTAACTGATCGTATGTTTAAAAATATCTTTCCACAAGAACCAGACTAATAAATCATTTTCCTAAAAGAAGAAAGTGCTTGTGAAGTCAATCTTCCATCCAAAAAAGAGACTTCTATCACTTTCTAACTCACATGATTATTCTTCAATCAAATAATCAAACTATACCATCACAATTTTCTCCCATCACTTAGATTTGAGCCATGGGGTCTGACGCAACATACAATTGCGCTTCAGACTTCAACAAACAATCACAATCACAATCACAATGAGATAATTGACCAATATCCAGCTATCACCTTCCACCAAAATACAATTGGTGCCACTGTTAAGTTCTATAAGGACATTTCAAGGCAAAGGAATATGAACATATTTAACAGTAGATATAAATACATAAAAATAATAATAATAAAAAAAAGAGATCTAGAAAGGAATTGTAATTAGCCACCAGTGATAACTTTGACATGGAAACGTGTATCTAGTACTAACTACCAGTGAAAAGATCCACAACTCATGCACTTTCAGAACAAATACTGAACTTAATATATGGAATTTACAATAATTTCTCACTGATGCAAAGTACCAAACAGCCGATCAAATTGATCATTTCAGCAGGCCTGCTGCAGCAGCATTGCTTCAATAACGATAAATCATTGAAAAAAAGACTTCACAAATGAGAAAATAGACGCTCCTTCTCCCTTGATTTCAGGAGATAACCTCGAGGTTGGATAGATGAAGAAAAGAGAAGATGGGACATTCTCTAATACGCACAATCTAAGTCCAATCTTTTTAAACAGATTTTATATTTCACACTTCACATTGGTAGCTTATTATCGGTTCTAAAGCAATAAAACCTTCAGTTGGCTAGGCAAAGCAAATCCCTAAAAGGTAATAATCGATGTAATACCTCACACCCAAACACAGATATCCTCGTTTATATTTTGGTTTCAGCAAAATAAAAATATGCGGATATATTCATAGAGTCTAAAGTTAGAAAGCTTAAAGTATGGTTTAATCAAGCATAATTGACTTACTCGAGGAAAGCTTGCTATCAAACTAATTGAAACCCAACCCTGTTCATCCATGTTTAACCTTAAAAAATCATCTTTCACAAGATTAGCATCACTGTCAAAAAGAAATCAAGGGTGAACAGATTAGTTCAAGTCTGCCGTATTTATTGATAAATTATAAAACAGAGAGCAGAAAAATATAACGTAAAGTAATAATCATTTTTTTTATTTTGTACATAACCTGAAGTAATAATCAATTTGATTCACTATCATACTGGTCAGGGGTGGTTCCGCAACAGGAAATAACATTGAAGGAGGAGGGCCATGAGTAAAGAATGGCATACCCCTGAAGGGTTCCAATGGTAGGCTTGGGAAATAATAGTACTCTGAAAGACAGAGAGAACAATGAGCAGTTATATTTTATTTTGCAGAAACACTATAAATAAAAAGGACAATGAAACTCACCAGGAAAACCCACAGGATTTGCAAAGGATGCTTGGGGCTGAGGAGCCACAAATGCAGCAGTATTAGGGGGCAAATGCCTCACCAACCCCCTAGGAGGTATTCTCTGTTGATTTACATGAGCGTCCCTATTATTTGCATAACGTCCACGATCCTGATCACGTCTACCCCCATAGTTATTATGATAAGAACCATCAACACGCGGATGAGGCACAAAATTGCCCCTGCTAGAGGAATTCCGATGATCATTCACGACAGGCATAAAACCCCCAACTAAGGGCCTTGGATCCCAGCTATTCTTCTTGTATAGGAGCTCTCTTGAGGAAGGATCAGAAACCCCTGGCACGACAGTATTATAGCTACTTGGAGGGATCTGAAATACAGGAAAAGGTGGAGGCGGTGGGGGCTGGGGAGGATTAGAGAAGCTGTTTCGCGCCGGACCAGCTCCAATGTTACTGCCACCTCCACGCTTCATCGATCTTTGTCTATTATATGTGCTATGGTTTGTTCCAAGATTAGGTTTTGCGTTTCCAGCAGCTTGTTTGTGAGGGGTATGTGAAGTAACAGGCGCCTAAAACAATGGCAGGATCATACATGCGAATAAGACTGGTTACAGTTTCTGTAAATATAACGTCCTCCTACTGTAGATACTCTGTTAAATTTCTGAACAAAAACAATGGGGAAAAAGGGAAACGCCTTGTCTTCCAACCAATTAACATATAAAATCCCACAAAACTGCGCAGAGTTCACAGAATTGTTCGGTTGTTAAATTACTGGAATGTTATAGCAATATTATAAGAGATTCTTCAAACAATCTATGGACAATCAAGAGTGTAAAATGAGGGCATGTATAGCAACCAAACCTGAGCACTGGGAAGCGATCCATCGGTAGAAGCCTTGGAAGACGATTCAGCTGACAATTTAGCCGAAGCCTTCGTGGATTCAGACAGCGCGGGCCAGGAGACAGCATCCATCTCAGGGCTACCCTCGACATCGCCGTTAGCAAGCTTGTTCCAGGCAGTCTTCTTAGAACGACCTGCATTATCGTAATTAGCATCAGAGTTATCTGCGGCGGCCGTATCAGAATTATCCAACGGCGGGGAAGCCGGAGCCGCCTTTGGGATGGAGTCAGATGGTGGATGATCGGACACAGACGTAGTGAGGGAGGACAAAGAGGAAGAGGATGAAGAAGTTGATGAGGATGACGACGTCGATGGGTGAATGCCGGAGAGTGATTCGGCCTCACCACCCCTGACGACCTGAGCCCAGGGAGACGGCAAATTTTTTCGCGATAACTTAGGGCTATTAGTATCCCCCGCAGCAGTCGGCGAGTGGTGGTTAGAAGAAGAATCAGGTGCGGTAACCATTTCAAATTAGGGTTTTCAAGTTTTGCAGGACAGTGAATAGATTGATCAGTATGTAGCTAGCATCAGATGAAATAACGAAATTAATGAATCGATTTCGCGAGAAAGAAATCAAGAAAAAGGAATAAAAGAATAAAAGTTAGGTTTGTCTCGGTGAAATTTCCTACTATAGTGATGCTCAAGACGGATCCTGCTTGGGTGAATAACCTTCCCACCCAGAACCCAAGAACAGCGATCTCAGCCCCTCTCTCTTCCCCCTCCCTCTCTGCTATGTTGGCACGCAGGTCGGTTACGAAACCTAGTGCTTACAAAACAAACACTTTCCTATTTATATTATATATTTTTTTTTAAAAAAAAGGTATTGTGGGGGCAATTTTACATTTACAATATTAGCCTCCTCCTTTTTTTATATAACCGGATTAGCCTCCCCTTAATAGCCGCCTCATTGAAACTTTTTTCGGTCTGCCTATCAGACTGAGGCCTGATAGAAACCTAATTGGGTTGCCACATTCGTGATTCCCTTATTTCTTTTTTTTTTTTTTACTTCCATCTCTCTCTCTTTCTTAAAATTTGGGCCGATTTTTTTCTTTAATATGAAATCGGTGTTAGCGTAACCAACCTCCCTCCATCATGTAAAATTCACCTCACAGTAATAAATTTAAATATAAATTGATAGTATTTAGCATTTAGCTATAATAAGTATCATTGTTAATATAACAAATTCAAAAATAAATGACTAAATAACTCAATTGATATAGTTAGCACTTCATCTTAATCTAGTTCAACTCAACCAATTGATTCAGCCACTTAATTCGGATTTTAATATATTATTTACTTAGACTTGATCGGATCAGACTATTGGATTTTTGCATATAAGAAGTAAATAAATATTAAATTACATTATAAACATATTTACTTCAATTTGCGTAAAGATGCTTATCTACTATAGTACCAAACAAACCCAATGAATTTCATGTACTCAGTGTTCTCGAACCTCTGCAACATGTAGCCTAGTGATAACTCTTTAAATTTTATTATATTTAAGATGTATTTTTGATATATTTGAAAAGTTATCAATATATTTCTGAATTCAAATTAATAAATTTAGAATTATGAATTTAAATTAAAAAATCTAAGATTCTAAGTTTAAAATAATAAATCTTGCATGATCTTAGGGATTGATCAGATCATGAACGATGAAATAATAATTTAAAGTTTTTATAAATTAATATTTTATTTTCTTATATTCTATTATTCTTTTCAAGAAATCATGGAGAATGAATCTTGGAAGATTAAGAGATCACGATAAATCAAAAAATTTGAAATTTAAAATAAGATTGATCATATAAAATAGCATCATGGAAAAAGAAAGGAAGGACGCATATCCACTACTAAGAAGGTAAAAAAACAGAGGAGGCAATATATATAAGGAGACGTGTAACCCCTAAACAATTAATCATATAATATATCCCCGTTTAATTAGATAACTCATTATTCTTTATGATACCATTTATAATTCTTTCTGATACCATTTATAATCCCAAACAACTCGGACATTTTGAATATAATATATGGTTAAATTGTTTATGGGTTACAAGACGCACGGAATATCATTCCGGTTCATCTCAATTCCTCCTCTCTTCATCACGTTCTCCATCTCTTCCTTTGGATTTGTTTGGATAGTCCGTGGGAGAACGATTACAGATTCTGAAGTAAACATGTGAGAGAAGTTTTATCTCGGATAATAATTATGAACTCCCCAGACAAGCACTTTATCCATTATCACATTTTCTCTTTTCAATCTACAACCTTTTGTCTTTTTTACACTCATCCCTCTCTCGTAATTACCGTATTCACTCTCTCCCTTATCCATCAATTCTCTAATCTTCATCTCCATGCCTTTCTCTTTATCCCTTCTCTCATATCTTTCGTCTTCTTATATAAATCATCATTCCTCATTCGCCATTCATTAACTTCTTCCCTCACTCTCACCATCAGAACCTTTGTCTCATCTTTCTTAACCATCATCATTTTTATTATTTCTCCTCTTATAGGTGAATCTGATTCGTTAAAGATTATGAACGGTTAGATCTTGATGCTTCTTGAAGATGAGATCTTGACTTGATTTCCTAGAATTTATTAGGGGAAGCAAGCACATTAGTTTAATTCAATTCACACACATCAAGTGATTTTTAATAGTATTTTTAAGTAATAGTTACAAATGCGATCATAGGAGCAGTTGTTGATTAGAAATATTAGACTCAATGCGATTGCCATTAAACTTGATGATTTTAAAACTCCCATTATTTTAATTAAACAAAGATAGTCAACTACTCATTTCTAAGAATCGTCCTCCATATTTGAATTTCAATCCACCACTTCATTTATTTATTTCAATTTTATAAAGAAAATAAGAAAATAGTAGTTTATGATTTATTTTTCTTACATCCAATTAGTTACAATTAAAGAAAATCAATTTCTCAATCCATCTCCATTCTGTATTAAAACTCTTAGTTTACTTAAGAAAGTTAAATTAAAACTTCTTGATAAGAGAATAACAAGAGTATTACATTTTACTGCAATTCTTAGTTTAATAATTTTTATATTTGATCAAATCACCTAGGGGTGATCAGAATTTTGTTATGCGGTGTAAATGTCAGTCAGTGAGCTTGTCTTAAAAGGCCTTTTGACGTAAAAAAAGCCTATTTCTATTTCTATTAATAGCCTTTTATTGTAAAACAACCGCCATTAAAAACTCCACTGTAAATAGAATGCTGCAAATTTAACACCTCTAATACAGAGTCATCAGCATATGCTCCCGTGATTTTAAAAAAGGAGTCTATTTTTCAGAGTATGATTTTCTGTTCATCATAATAAAGGAGCTAAATGTAATAATAATAATAATAATAAGGGTTTAATGGGACAAATAATCAAATGCTCCACAGTTTCTGTAATATGCCTTATAAATAAATAAAACAAAACCACCCTTCAAAATCTCATCACATTAGTCCTCGTTTTCATGTATAAAGAGTGATTAATCATTTGCCTTTTATATAATTATTCCATTTAGGAATGCAGTAGAGAAGTGATATTACGTAAATTAAAATTAATATATGGATGAGATTATCTCATTTTAAAAAAAAATATTATTGAACGAAGTTTTCGGCTTCCCAGCAGTGTTACCAAATGGGTCAATTAAATGCCAGTAAAATCAAAGTGACGATGAGTTCTGTTTTCTGTCCGTACATGGGGAAAAAAACTCGAGTATATCTCTAAATTAAAAAAAGATAAAACTAATAAATCATCCACTGATAAATTCTGTATCAATAGCAAAACTTCCACACGCATTCGTGCGTGCAGATATGTGAGCCTAATTGGTCTACAACCTGATTTTTAAGTAAATAATCCTTTCTTTAAATGGTTTAAATGTAGGTTTGAGCATTAATTTTTTTTCGCCAAATAGGTGAGACTAAGCTACAAGGTCTATTTTTAACTCTAGCTAGAAGGAGAGAAATAAATAAATTGCAAATTAAAATTGTTCTATAAAACTGTTCCTAAGGACATTTTTTAAAAAAAATATATTTGAAAATAATTACATCCACCTCGAGGGTAAATTTCAATGATAATTCAAATTCTTAAAAGAAAAAAATAGCCACCAATTCCCAATTTTCTTAAATAAAAACTAAGAAATGCAAACACAAAAACAAAAAAAAATAAAAACTTTTTTTGTTTTTTTAGTTTTTAAAAACAGTTTTCTGTTTTCTTGTTTTTAAAAAACAAGTTATTAAAAACAATACACTAAACAAGTTTTTTAGGTGAATTACCCTCAAGTCCCAAGTACAAAATGGTCCCAAATATTAGCCTTAAATACAAAATGGTCCCAAAGATTCACAAAATTACAATAATGATCCCAGGAATAGCACCTCTAACAACCTCAGCAGCCTTCATTTACAAGCTCAGCAGCCTTCATTTACAACCTCAGCAGCTATTCCTGGGACCATTTTGTAATTTTGTGAATCTTTGGGACCATTTTGTATTTAAGGCAATATTTGGGACCATTTTATATTTACTTGTCTTACTTGGGACCGGAGGGTAATTCTCCCTTTTTTTCTTATTCTGAAAATAAAAAACAATTTTTAAAAATAGAAATAAGCATCACCTTAAAGGGAGTTTGGCGTCATTGAGTTACAATTCACCATAAGTTAAGTTGATGTATATACTTAGTAAACAGTATGAGTAATTGTATATACTTAGTTAAAAGTTTTGAGTATTTGCAACGATGGTACGAGTACTTTGCTTTAAAAGCTGTTTTAAAAGTGAGTTTATGAATAAAAAAAAGTGAGTTTGTGAATTCAAAGTTTCAAACACTCAATCGCTTGTTCAGAACACGGTAGGGAAGTACTTTTACACATATCGAGGTAAATGTGTTGATGAGATTATCTCATTTTACGGAAAAACGCTGTTAAACGTGCGTTTTATTTCTACAAACATTGTTACAAATAAGCCCAAAGAGTATAATATATATGGGTTAAGATTGAGAAATAAATTTTTTTTAAGTTGAAATTTTAACATTTTAAGGAAAAATTTATTATGTAAATGCATAAAAATTACTGTGATGCATTCTTCTTTAAAAAAACAAAATGTCATTTTCTCTTGGTTCATATTCCGCCAAAATAGCCCCTATAGGCCTTCACCTCCATCGCCTGTTTGTGTTTTAACATGCAAAGTACCCTTTTATCCTCAACAAACCAATCGGTCAACTTTTTTTTTTTGGGTGTAACTATACGTTCAACCTTAAAGTATTATTTCTGACCAAGAATAATTAGACGAAGTTCTAATAAAAACTTTGTAACTCACGTGTAAAGCATGGAATTTGAACTATATAATATAAATATAGTGATATCTCAATTGGGATAAGCAAAAATTGGCCAAAAACAAATAGGATGAGTGAATTAAATAAGTCATTTTAATTTATTTCATTATCTGCATAAAAAAAATAAGATAAACCCTTTCCAATAAAAGGTTATGTAACCCAAATACTACCAAATACTTTCTTTTTTAGAGGACTATTCACTATATTATATTTGAGCGTTATCAAATCTAAATAAAATTAGCTTCTTTAAAATCATGTTTTGCATTTATACTTTAATATCGACTCTAACTTTATGCTAATTTTTTGTCAGATTAAATACGAATCTACAAAAAAATAATAGTTGCAAAATGCGGAGAGAGGCGAAAACGTGAATGGGCTTTTCATTGGAAAGCCGTCGTTACTTTGAATGCGCAAAGAGGTTGCGGGTTAAACGTAGGTCTTACTGACACGTAACATCCCCAATCATTATTCACTAACACGTGGCGATAGCTACTTATACAACAATGACGTGTGCCAGACCTCACCCTTAACGTCTGGCGCCACTTTTCATCTTCCGTCCAAGTTTTCCGTTGAGAATACATTAAAAAAAGTGATTTTACATAAATTAAGGTAAATATGTGAGAGAAGTTTTACCCTGATTTACATGTAAAGTGAAAAAAAAAAAGAAAATAAACTTTTCCAAACAACCAAATTTGCCCTTAAACGCGTTCGTCATGCATCATCTCAAGAATCTCCCTAATCATTAACCAACTGATGTATCGACTTAAATTTAAATACTGCGTCCTAATTAAAAGTAAGTTTACTCCATAATTTCAAATGTTAACTTAATATTTAAGGAATGATCGATATTATACCCTATCGCCCAATTTTTATTTTTCCCCCAGATTACATATATTCAGGATATCGAACTCAAAGTGAAATTATCATATGCAAACTGTAAGGTACTGATATTTTCTGCTGGGTTTAAAAAAAATTAGAGGCAATTCCTTTTCTTTTAACATTACATGTATGATACTGAAATGAAATTGACAGGACCTTTGGTTATTGCTAAAGAGAGAGAGAGTTGGGAGTCAGGGTAATTAGTGCAGAGTGATGTGTCCACGTAAGAGAACTCAGCGTGTCAGCAAAGTCTAAAATCATTTTTGTGGCGGTTATACTTGCCAACTGGATTCCTTGGCTTTCTCTTCTTTACTTCTCCCCAATCAAAACATCTCTCCCTGTATTATTATAAACAAACAAGCCCACACACAATGTAGATTGTGTGCTTGTATTGTACCCCCTTCATCTTTCTAACAATTGTCCCGGAAGAAGAAAAAATATCTCCTTTAGGCTCTTCTCCTGTATACATATGTTACGATTATATCAAAATGACAAACACAAGGTGGCTCAGGTTGATCTTATCTTCCATGCCAAAAGCTGGTGAGTTCCATTACATCTGCAACTCAATTCCATTCTCTCTCTGAATTTTTTTTTTTCTTCCTTCAGATCCAGACTATAAAGGCATTGATGGATTACAATTCTTTTGTTTGTGTTCTCCTCATGTTTGCATATATACAGGTAGATCGAGAAAAGAGAGCGATGAAGATAGCTTGTGCAAGGAGCCAAACGTGAATGAAGAATACCAGGAAGCTTTCAGAACGAAATCTTACAAGGAAATATGCACCAAAGCTCAGGGACAACTCATGAACGCACGCAACACCACCACGACAACACCTTCTTCGCCATCTTCACCTCTTCCTTATTCCTTGCATCTCACTGAACATTTGCTCGAACCACAACAAGAAACCGTCACGAATGTAAACCAGAGCTTGAAGATGCACCATCTTCTGTTGGAGTACTTCGAAGCTAGCTTAGAGGCATGCCATTACTGCGACACAATCCTTGAAGCGATCCAACGTATGCGCGTTGCGTATAAGAAAATCACGAGGGTCCTGAAGCTGAGCAAGTTTGTTCTTGATTGTCCAGACACAGACCAAACCTACAAGGCTATATACAGAGATCTTGCTTCCTTCGCAAGACAAAAGAACCCTTTCTCCGTTATCAGCTCCTCGCATTTCCACGACATTCATGACACATACGCCAGGCTTCTGCATGAACTAAAATCAGAAGATCAGAAGATTCGAAGGAGAGGGAGATTTAAGAGAATATGTAAGAAAGCTGGAGGAATTGGTCTTATCATCTTGCATGGTGCTATTCTGATTGGTTTACTAATTTTTGCCTTGCATAGCATAGTAGGTACAGTAGCAGCACCATGTGTAGTGATTGGCTTGGTAGGTTTATTCAGGAGAAGAAGAATCAAGTGGGTTTCGAGTGCAAGTGGTTTTTTTGAAAGACAGTGTGAGCAGCTTGATGTTGCTGCTAAAGGGATTTATATGTTGATCAATGACTTTGATACCATGAGCAGGATGGTTAAGAGGTTACAAGAAGAAGTCGAACACAGGCAAGCAGTTGCTGATATGTGTGTTAAGAATGGCAAGTGTGAAATACTGAAGCAGGTTTTGAGGGAGTTTTATGACCATGAGTCTAACTTTTTGGATCAGTTGGAAGAGCTTGAAGAACATATCTATTTGTGCTTTCTTACAATAAACAGATCTCGGAAACTTGTTCTTAAAGAAATCATGAATAGAAAGAGTAGTTGACTGATTCCATACCTTTGTCTCGCTCTTTCCCTGCCTTACATTTCAAGGCTGAAGGAGGAAGCAGCAACCTGCGCGAGTCCAGTTCCATTTGAAAATTGAAGCTAGTGATCAACCAGAGTGTACAGCTTCATCACATCAAATCTTGTTGTTTGCCCCCTCAAGGGTCTGGTCCTTTGGTCACACAGATGGAGGAAGGAGATAGGATATCCATGGCATTTGATGGTTGGTTTGATAAATGGAGTGCTTTGTGTTGATAGATCAAATCAATTTTTTCATTTTTTCCCTATTTTGTCTTCTTAAACTGTATCTCTGAAATTACATCCATAATTAAAATATTACAGGTAGACAGCCAAAGGAAAGAAAGCTCCAAGTTAACCAATTAAAAATGCAAGCAGAAAACACAACCTGCCACAGATGACGGAAGCGAACACTAAGCTGTCTTAGGACAGCATGCTGTAGAATCTCGAATTAGTCGAATAATATTCACGTCACAAGTTAAAATGTGTTAGTAAACAATTTTAACCTCATATTTCTCTGTCTTCTTGCGATTTTGTGCCTGTACCCCATGACTTAATTTAAAATTTGAAACGAAGAATGAAGTAAAGAGAAAGGGGCTCCAGTAACAAAGCAGTAAAAAGGATTATAAATCACATCGTTGCACATGAATCAAACTTGTTCATGCAAGCATTATCATCTTCAGAATCTACTGAATAATTCTAAAATAACAAATCCAATGAACAAGTAGCTCTCTACCGCTGTAATCTCCTGTAAGCTACTGCTCAATAAGATTGAACTAGAAAAAATTGCCGAAAGTCATAGCTCAATCCATTACTGACTGAAATCATGCAATGGATATTCATTTAAAATAACATAAAATAAAATACAATAACAAGGTCAACATAAAGGCCCCTTTGACGTGTCACAAAACACCAGCTCTGCTGCTCTGGTATCATCCAACTTGTGTGGCATGCATTTGGCGCCCCATCAATTCAAGGTTGAAATAAAGAGATCACGCAAGCACTTGGATAAGGCACGGGACTTTTTTAGATTTTCAAGGTTCCATCATATGACAGACAGAAATATCATGACACTTGCCTCAATTTCTTGTACTCCTGATGTTCCACGAGTGAAGCCTTGATCTTGAGCCAATCAGCAGGTTTCGGCATTATAACAGCAATGTATCCTTCTTTATGTGCCTAAGTGTCGTTAAAAAAGACGATAAGACAACTAAAAGAGCATTGGGAAAGAATCGATGGGATTATACAAATGCCATTATTTGTTCATCCCAAGGAACCGATATTTGCTTTAAGTAGTTAAAGTGATTAATTCTTGATTGAACTACTTAAAAACATCCATCTTTTGCAATGAAAAAGTTTATTTATGTTGTTTGAGCACGACAGAACTCACCTGCATAAGTTTTTTTATTTTTCATATTTAAAAAAATGAAGATTAGGGGGAGGAATATGCTTCTTCTTAACTTACCGAAATATTAAGCAAATCTGGCCGCTTAATTAAGTGCTGATTTACTTCCAAAAGAGAGCCTTTGACACAACACCTTTGAAAAGCCACCAAAGGTTTAGACACTCAAAACACTGAAAGATAGTTGCAAAAAATAAAAGGGACGAAAAACATATATTGTTTGTTATTTATTTAATCCTAGATTTTAATCATTTATTACAAATGGAGATAAAGAAATTTACCTCACTATAAAAGAATCATTACTGGTAGAAATTTTACACAAAGCTGTGTTGGACTCAAAGTGTTGAGCATTCTGCACAAGAATATATGTTTTAATTATACCAGAGTAATTGAAAATTGTATGATCTACATCTTGACAATATATTAGCACATGACACATTTAAAGATCATGCAAGTATATCACATTGATAAAACCATTCCAGGTGTAAAATCCAAACATGAAGAAAACATCAAATATCACCAACACTGAACTGACCTCATTTACTTCTATATGGCCACATTTTAAAAGTGGATGAGTAAATCTGTTAATGTCAAAGACAATGAAACCCACCCAAGCAGCTTAAGATACACAAATGCGATAAAGCAGATCAATTTGCTAGACCATACCGCAGCATTAAAAACCTAAGTAGAAAATTACTTCAAATTCATCCCAAACTTAAAATATGCACTTATATAATTGACTGTAGCGTTTGCACTATCCTACACTTCTCCTCATGAAAGAATAGGTCACAGTCATTGTTTTACTTTTTGTACAGAAGTGGCAAGAGTTAATATAAGATATTCACCCACAAGAGTTAAACTCGAAAATCAAGGTAGAAAGGGGTATTCTAGATGCATAGCGTAAACAATTAGTGGAAGGCAAAATCTCGTACGGACCAATGAATCGGGGAGTTAACTTCTTCGCTTTAATAGATCTGCCAATACCAGTAACCGGTAAAACCTTAAGGAACACGTGATCACCCACTTCAAATTCTAAAGGTCTACACCACCTATCAGCATAGCTCTTCTATCAGCTCTACGCTGTCAACAACTTTTGGCAAATCATCTCTATCTTCTTCGTTGTCTCGTCAACTAAATCAGGTCCAATCACGGTTCTCCACTCAATTCAGTCTGACACAACAGTGATATGCACTTCCCACCATACAACGCCTCAAAAGGAGCCATCTGAATGCTCGAATGGTAACTGTTGTTGTAGGCGAACTCTGCTAAAGGTAAGTGACGATCCCAACTACTTGGAAGCTCAATAGCGCAAGCCCTTATCATATTATCGAGAGTTTGAATTGTCCTCTGAGTCTGACCATCTGTCTGCGGATGATAAGCCGTGCTGCACTTTAACTTAGCCCAATCGGACTTTGGAGGCAATGCTCAGCCTAATCAGCCAGGGTTTGACCAGGCTACTCTTCTCTATCAGTTGAAGGAATTGGTTGTTAATGCAGTTGATGAGAGGATGCAGAAGTTCCAAGAAGATATGCGGCAAGGAAGGAGCAAGGAAATGCAAATGGAAAACGGTTATGGCACCCCAAGTGTGGGACACTCTGAGGGTCAAGGGGGAAGAGAGCCGGGAGGTAACTCCTCGAGCCAGGAGGTATCGGACGTTTCGATATCCAGGGTGTGGAAAGATGTGTCGAGGCTTAACCCTCTGACTTTCGACGCCAGAAAGGATACCATCAAACCAGAGCCTTGGATAGACAGGCTAGAGACCATTAAGATGGTGGATATTAATTCCTATCAGATGGTTAGGGTGGCCATTTGTCTTCTAAAGGATAACGCCAAGCTATGGTGGACCAGTGTTGCTGGATCTGATGATTCTCATTATACTTGGAGCAATTTAAGCAAAGATTTCTGGATCATTTCTTTTCGACAGTGCTGAGACTAGAAAAGGAATCTTAGTTCTACATGTTGAAGCAGGGGGAAATGCACAGAGATGACTTCATCTCTACTTTCATTTACCTCTCCAAATATGTGCCGTATCTGTCGCGTATGACGGAAGGGAAAGGTCTGCATGGTTGGCGGCTCAGCTCCTTGAAAGGGTCAGACAATACATGAACATCATGTTTGGAAACGCTCCAACCTCTTCTCGAAAGGGTCTGCATCATACTTGAAAGGGTCTGCATGGTTAGCACCAGAATCAAACAATACATGAACATCATAGCTTTAAAGAGAAGCGGTGCCTTGAATCATGTTTGGAGACGCTTCAGCCTCCTCTCGAGTCAACACAAATACTCGGCCAAGTACCATCGAGTGACCACTTTGCTGAGCCTACTGAGGCTCAAGTAGGGATGAGCAACAAGCAGGATGGGCTGGCCCGATGGTCAACCCATAGCCTACCTGTTTAGTTCTTCATGGGTTCGGGATAGCCCGTAACCTAGTGCTAGCCTGTTTAGGCCCGAAATAAATGGGTTGCGAAAAACCTGGGCGGGTTGCAGATTAGCCCGTTTATTTTTCCAAGTGAGAGAAAGGCGAGGAGTTGGAAATCATCAAGACATCAACCACCAGCAACTTGCAACTACTGAAATGCAATCTAAGATGGGAGTTGAAAAATCAAACAAACCTGATAGAGAAAAAAAGAAACAGAGCAAAAAGGCAAGGGCATAGTCGTAGCACAGATCAGAAAGGCGTTTGAGATTCTTGGCCTTACTCTCGTAACGGGGCAGACATAGTAGTTTCTACCATAGTTGCCGTCGACATAGGTTCTGATCTCGCACAACCGTTTGGTCTCATACTTGGAAGCGAAGTTTCTGGATGGAAGATTGGTGCGTCTCAACCGAGGAAGATGACGACTCCGACGGCGAAGTTGAAAGCGGAGTAGGGGTGGCTGAGAGATCAATGCGTTTGGACTCTCGACTCCGACGAAGATGGCGACTCTGAGAGACAGCCACGGCGTCGGTGAGAGGATCTGGACTCTGGACTTGAGAGCGTTTTGTTTTTTTCCAAGCTGTCAAGACTTGAGAGCTTCAGATTTTATTTTATGCAAAAGCAAAAGGCAAAAAAAATGAATACACTATTAGGACGAAATGAGGTATTAAATCTTGGACCTGAGTGTTTTAAACCAATACTTGTTCCACAGGCCAAAGCTAATTATCAGTTTCAAAAGTCAAATATCTATGTATTATAATAAAATTAAAATTAAAAATTATTACAAATATATAGGGCGGGCACTGGCAGCCCAAGGGTGTGCTCGTAGCCCATCCCTTTTAAAGGCTTAGCCCACCCGTCTCGGGGCCACTTATGGCACATCTCCGGACGGGTTCGGGTGGGTTCACTGGGTTACGACCTTCTTGCTCAGCCCTAGGCTCAGAGTAGAAATGAGCAATACCCCCAACTTATGGCACCGATAGCACTCTCAACACTTCCCTGCATAAGTTTGACCACAACTTGAACAATCCCTCTTTGTACTGGAGAATGTCGCTGAAGAGTCTCGATGTGAGTTTCGGCTCCCATATGATTGATTCCGTTGAGCTTGAAATTTCCGTTGCAGCCCACTCTAATCAGAATGCCTCTATGAGAAAGGTTTGCTCTTTCCCGAGCTGCTATTGATGTCATAGCCAGATCTCTTCATCATGCTACCTAACGACCTAGTGAAGTTAGAAGGTTTCCCTTTCTCTGCTGCTGTTTAGCCGCCTCAGCCTCTCTAAGCCTCCTAGCTGCAATGGTCAACTTGATATATGCTTCATCAAAACCCTCTATGCCATAAAAAGAAAGGAAAGGCTTCAATTCCGGTCTAACCCTTTTCAAGGAACTCAGCCGCCAACCATGCAGACCTTTCCCCTTCCCTCATACGCGACAGATACAACACATATTTGGAGAGGTCAATAAAGGTAGAGATGAAGTCATCCTTGTACATCTCCCCATGCTTCAGCATGTAGAACTCAGATTCCTTTTCCAGTCTCAGCACTGCCGAAAAGAAATGATCCAGAAATCTTTACTTAAATTGCTCCCAAGTATAATGAGAATCATCCGATACAACAACACTGGTCCACTATAGCTTGGCGTTATCCTTTAGAAGACAAATGGCCACCCTCACCATCTAATAGGAATTAATATCCACGACCTTAAAGATGGTCTCTAGCCTGTCTATCCAAGGCTCTGGTTTGATGGTATCCTTTCTGGCATCGAAAGTCAGAGGGTTAAGCCTCGACACATCTTTCCACACCCTGGATATCGAAACGTTCGATACCTCCCGGCTCTCTTCCCCCTTAACCCTCAGAGTGTCCCACACTTGGAGTGCCATAACCATTTTCCATTTGCATTTCCTCGCTCCTTCCTTGTCGCATATCTTCTTGGAACTTCTACATGCTCTCATCAACTGCATTAACAACCAATTCCTTCAACTGATGGAGAAGAGTAGCCTGGTCAAACCCTGGCTGATTAGGCTGAGCATTGCCTCCAAAGTCCGATTGGGCTAAGTTAAAGTGCAGCACGGCTTATCATCCGAAGATAGATGGTCAAACTCAGAGGACAATTCAAACTCTCGATGATATGATGAGGGCTTGTGCTATTGAGCTTCCGGGTAGTTGGGATCGTCACTTACCTTAAGTGGAGTTCACCTACAACAACAGTTACCATTCGAGCATTCAGATGGTTTCTTTTGAGGCATTGTATGGTGAGAAGTGCAGATCACCGCTGTGTCGAACTGAATTGAGTGAGAGAACCGTGATTATACCTGATTTAGTTGACGAGACAACGAAGAAGATAGAGATGATTTGTCAAAAGTTGTTGATAGTGCAGAGCAGACAGAAGAGCTATGCGGATAGGCGGCGTAGACCTTTAGAAATTGAAGTGGGTGACCACGTATTCCTTAAGGTTTTACCGGTGACTGGTATTGGCAGATCTATTAAAGCAAAGAAGTTAACTCCCCGATTCATTAGTCCATACGAGATTTTGGAAAGAATCGGATCAGTTGCTTATCGAATTGCCTTGATGCCGTCCCTGTCAAGTGTACACGTGTTTCACATATCTCAATTGAAGAAGTATACCCGGACCCGTCTCACACAAGCTGACGGGGACGTTGCAAAACCCGCTGCGGTCAAACTTTCCAACATTAAAATCCACGGCTGTGATTCCACCTTCATCCTTGAAAACAATGTGGGAAGGAGCCAAGCCAATCACCACAAGCTGTTTGGTCACAGTAAAGGAGGGGAAGAAAATTCGGTGTTATAGCCTAAACGCAAAGTCCAATGCTGCTAAAAGGGAATAACAAAGTTAGAACTACATTCATTGGCGTGCCGGAGAACGCACTGATCATGTCCGGGCTTCATAAAATCAGTACATAAATTTTGTTTTAGAAAAACATTGATGCAACATCGAAACAATTATTTGGAGTGCCTTTTCAGCCGGGATGCCACATAAATTTTGTACCAGACGAGTGAAAAAAGCATACGATAGGGACATAGCTGGAATACGTAAATGGAAGCTCGATTTCAATAATTTTCACACCATCCAGTAAGGTTTAGGATTTATAAAAGAATACTACGCATGAAATCGATATGGTATAAAATTTTCTACTAAAGATAGGACAGTACCTAAAGCGAAGTAAGTCACAAAGTTGGATTCAACGGCGGAAGGAGGAGTTTGGGGGAGACGACGACTGGACACATCGGGTAGAAGAAGAAGGCGCAAGTCTTCATCTTGTTCCTATTGCGCATCGTTCTGGGCTCTGCTTTCTGACCTTTTACCCTCGTCGATGATCTGTTCCTCCGTCGACATCTAAATAACTCTCAGACACAGGTCGCTTGCGAATTGAGCTTAAGGCCAAGCTTCGTAGCGCTAATCAAATTGTGACTACGCGAGCCCCAATCCTGAGTAGCTTAAGTTTCAATTGGGCTTTGGTGATGTTCAAGGCCTTCAGTATTGGACGAGATTATTGTTGGGCTCTAAATAGCCCAAAGGAATACTCATGATTTTTCTTGAGCAAGTGACAAAGGAATACTCATGATTTTTCTTGAGCAAGTGACATTTACAGACCACGGAAGATCCTTGATTATAAGTGTAAACCTTAAAATTCTGAAATTTCGCTGAAGGACCATGGCTAGGTGTAATTAAAAATAAATGAGTTGACGTTTAAGTTCTTGTTTGGAAATTCATTATTCCTAACGGTATATGTAAATCGAGATAAACCATTTTAAAATCAGTAAAAAACCATCTTGAAATCAATAAAAAGCATCTTGAAATCCGTAAATTCTTCTTAGATTCTGTAAATTCTTCTCATAATCTATAAACTCCTTTCTTCCAACGGATTTTCAAACACACACTAAATGTAGTAATTAGGCTGCGGTTGAAATCTTTACCTTCATCTCTAAATTATTGGTAGGATCAAACAATAAACCGGCTGAGGTAATGATCCAAATTAAGGTTAATTTGGAATCAAATCAATCCTTTAAAATAATATAATTTAATTTAAAATATTTATCTATAGCTTTAGCTTTGAAAAAAGTATTATTTAAATAAAAATGCATTAATTTATAAGTAAATAGAATATTTACATGTAAACCACACATAACAAAAGAGAGATAATAACGTGTAAATACAATGGATTGACCTCCAAAATGGTATCGATTTAGACTTAACAATGGAACAGAAGAATATATAAAATTCGACCTAGTCAAGTGATTTAAAACTCTTGATCGAAATGGTGAGAAGACTAAGTTACTGGTTTGACCTACAAAGAAGGGGTTGGGTTTTCATTCTATGCGAAATATCTAGTTGCAGTAAATTATAGCTAGTGAAGAAGTCAGTGCTTGAATTGAATAAGAGGAAGAAGAAATAGCAGTAGCAGTAACACGAGTCTGAACGCAGCAGCTCAAGCCTGAAGGCTACAAGTTCCACTTTCTCAGAGTCAGTCAGAACTCAGAACTCATCAGAACTGGTAATGAGTGTGGATAAGGTTTTGGCGTAAGCCAGCCACCTATTGTCCATCCTCTTATTTTTCTATTAAAGCATCACAAACATCTCACGTTATCCAACTCATAAAAGTAGTGCAGTACCTGGTAAGCCGTCAAGCATCTTCCTTTTTATTTATCATGATTGCATACAACTAACACGTAGCTCTCTGTCTTGTTATTAAAAAGGCCATTTTCCCCGGTGAATTCCTTTGAGTTCACTTCTCTTCTTTTCCCCTTTAACTCAAA
The DNA here is from genome assembly GCA_025593235.1 of Vachellia pachyceras. NCBI lineage: Eukaryota > Viridiplantae > Streptophyta > Magnoliopsida > Fabales > Fabaceae > Vachellia > Vachellia pachyceras. The sequence continues at coordinate 9,666 of JANTPZ010090466.1, read as the reverse complement.
CACAAAGCCAGATACTTTCGAATAACACAGTATTCATATTACAACAATATATGGGATACTTGAGAAAGAAGCTCATTTCTACATGCTGCCTTCTCTATTATCAGTAGTACACATAACCCATAAATCATAGGCAAACTTCATGAGTTGACAGGTTTGAAGTTTGAACCCACCAACAAACCCAGATCACAAAAAAACACAGAGAAATGGTGGCGGGCTGCTCCGATACATCAAAATATATGTAAGCACGCCTCTGCCGTTCTGTTCATGAAAATGCAGAACCCAGAACCGAGAAAAGAAGTTTATATATGTATAATAAATGTAAGCTTTAGAACTGGACACTGCTAGAGAATGTCTGGCCAAAACTCCAAGAAGATGGAACCACATCTAGGAACACTCTGGTTTCTCCATCACTGGTTGTGACCTTGAACGACAAAGATTGACCATTCAAATACGCATTGGATTGCCAATTAGCTCCCCAGTTTCTGGACATAGCCATCCACCCAGTCTTTGATCCTTTAATGGACACAGAAGCTATGGATCCAGCACCTGCCACATTGCTGATCAACACCAACTCAAAGTAGTCTCTTCCATTCACAGTAAACCTAACACCTCCATGCTTCTTGCATGGAACCCTGCACCATCATATACCCCATTAATTAATTTCACCTCTCAAAGATTAAAAACACAAGTGAATACTGATTCCAAGTTGTAGTATTAACCTCTGGAACAAGACAGGGATGATGCCTCCTCTGTAAATACCGATCTTTTCCCAAGCTGGTTGAGCCATGTCGAAGTGCTTCAGTGGTGGGTTGCACCAACCTCCATTGTTATTTGGAAGAGCATAATTTGGAGGACAGAAGTTAGTGGCAGTTACAGTTATAGATCTTCCTTTCACGCACCATCTTGGGTCTGTCTTATAATCACATATGATTTTGTAGCATTGTCCACAAGAAGCTCCATCGTTGAATAAAGCTGTGCTTAAAGCTGCAGTTCTTGTACCATACCCTGCTGAGTACAGATTCCCATACCCACAGGCTCCTCCTGAAATCAAACCCTCAAACTCATATTAAGATTTGATCCCTTAGTAATTCATCAACACAAACAAGATTATGGATATAATGAGTATCCTTAGAACATACCCATTGTTCCTGAGGCATCGCTACCTCCATAGAAGGTGGCATGTCCTTGTGTCCAGCCAGAAGCTGTGAAGGCAGAAGCAGTCATTGAGACGTACCACAATTCTACCAGGCTGATCAGTAGAACCATTGCTTTCTTCTCCATTTTCTTGCTCTGCTTAAATGGTGACGACGACACACAAAGTGAACCAGCTTAGAATATAATGAGCAGGACCGAGGAAGAAAGCTGAGTGTATTTACAATATGTATTGTCATTTCCAAGCACGAAATGTGGCTCCTTTAAATAAGAGATTAGATTCACAAAGGGCGAGCGACGAGCACATGTGAGTTCTGCAACAAGAGAGAACTGAGAGACAATTTTTATTGATTAAAATTAAATTATCTCTGCGTGAACCGCACAGAGTTCTGACCTTCATTCAATTATTCCCACGTTCTCTTGTATCACGCCCTCTCAAACCCACATGTCCCTCCCAATATTAGAGCCGTGAATGTATCAAAATCCATAAGCCCCTTTGGTCCCCCCTATTTCTTTTTTCTTTTTAAAAAAAAGTCCTCTGTTTTTGGTTCCATCTATTAGTTCTGTTGGTTTGTAGATCAATCGTTAATTGATTGTGAATGACAGCCAATAAGCAACAAGTAATGTAACATGAGAAATAGTATATAGATCGTAGTACCATACATGATCACATGGGAGTATTTGACTTCATATGACACACAAATATTTTTATTATGTCACCACCATGTTACATGTGAGATGCCTTGTTTTGGTTTTAGATTGTCACGGGTTATGCTACTCTGCAACAAGCCTTTGATGGGGCCTGAGGTGGCAGCTGCGTGATGGCCGTTCGATTAATACATCTGAGACCCAGGCTGGCGTATAATGTTTCCAAGAATGGGAGGCTGGCAAGGATCACCGTTCACACAAATTGCATGCGGCAGAAGATGTTGGGCGCATTCATTTGTCTTATTATTGATTAAATACACATAACACTTTTTCCAAGTCTCTAATCCAAATCTCGCGGTGATCTAAAACTAGCCATGCTGTGCTATTGTAGCACCGTCAAGGAACTTGGATCCAAGTTTCAATACTCATATTTTGTCACCAAGGCCTCTCTTATTGGAGGATCAAGATCCTCTTAATAATTGAGGAGTATAGGAGGGAGGAGGAGAAAAGATAAGACAAAAGTAAAACCCCATTCGTCAATAATAGGCCCTCATCATGTCTCTCTCTCTCTCTCTCTCTCTCTACTTGGTATTTGAAACAAATCTTTGGTATTAGATGTGTTCAGACATTTTTTCGACGAATGATCTGTGGTTACATCGATCTGAAATCGGCATGCTCTTGTTTACGCGTGGGTAATCTCCTCTCATTATTCTATTTGATAATTTTTTTTCCGCCCAGTGATTATTTAAATAAAACTTAACGATTAAATTAAAATATAAGTCTCCTAAATTAATGATTCTTTCTGATCCCTTATATAAGGCGTCTCCCAAAAACAAATTATGATGTTCCGCTTTTACCTCTTGTAATTATGAGGATGCACAAACTATAAAAGATGAATGATATTTATATCACTTCAATTAATAATAACATACATAGAATATTAAGATATCTTTTAACAAATAAAACAATCCAATAATATAAAAACATTTCTTACCACGCATATGAGATGGTTGAATCAGTATATAATCAAACCTAGGGAGCGCATGGCATACATTGAAAGATTCAGGGGTCACAGATACTTGTAAGTATAATAATTAGGATGCTTCCATGAATGCCCCTAGACCATGAATCTTAGCAGCGCTACTGCCAATATCTCGTCGATGATACATTCTAGAGAGCCGGCCATGCTTCTCACTAGGTCCTAACTAGCTAGTCCAGTAACATGATACTTTCGAAACGAGGAAAACACAACTTGTATTCTAACTTCTAAGCAACTAAAGCACCTGTTCTATTCTGGCATTGTGATTTAATACATTTGGAGGAGGCATTGTGATCAGAGATGTTCAATCTCACAGATAAAAAGGAAATAGAACCATAATGAACTTGAGTAATCAATCAAGGAAAGAATTCCACCTTCCATGTTAATAGAAATTGTTACAGACGTCATCCAAAGGAGAAATGAGAGCAGAGTTAGAAATGAAGACCATGACTAAAACTGATATAAATGAAGGCCGTGATCATGATCAGAAATCATCATCGTCCTCCTCTTCAATGTGCTTAGCTAGTTCTTGCTCCTGCTGCTGCCTTTCTCTGCGCTTCTCAGCACTTTCCTTATCATTGTGTGTGTTTGGTGGGAAACGCAGTGCCCGGATGGCATCATTGTGCATGTTAAGACAGAAGGCAATACGAGAATTAAAAGCCAATTGAGGCTCAGTAGTGGAGTACACATCTCCAGTTTCCTTAGATACCATCCACCCATTAGCATGGTCCAATGTAGCATCAATTGCACCATCTCTGATGGCCTTTGCTACAATGCTCTCAGCATCTGCAATTGGGTTTGCAGAGTTTAACCTTAATTTCTTTGCCACATCAGTGAGTGAGATGCGAGAATAAGAAATGCTAATGTTTCGTAAACCAGTCCTGATCACATTATGACGCAACCTAACAATCAAATTATGAGTTCCATCAGCACTGAAAGTAGTTGCAAACTTATCCGCAACATTCCTAAATAGCTCCACGTCACCAATTCGAACAGCCTGAAATTCCATAAAACTGATCAAACACTTGTGTTTGGGAGGTTAGAGAGGGTGAAACTTATATAACATAAGCTCGGTTGCACTACTAGTGCCTCTAGTTCACAAAAGCACTCAAATTTTAATTAGCTGAACTTGTCTTTCCAGCATAGTATTTCAAACAAAACAAATACGTGGACGGCACTGCTCTTTATTAAAAAAGCAATAAAATCCAAACAGAATGAGGGTTGCAAATATTGATGTACAAATAGTATCACATGCAGTAACCAGCAAATTAGCATCACAACCCATGACAGATCTAAACAAAGCATAAATTTGAGGATCTTATAAGGACCATCATTAGCTATGGAACCCTTCTCAAGAGAGCTTATCAAAAGTCTTTTGCCCTTATCAAATAGTAGAATATATGATAACTGCTTGCCAAGTCCAAAGCCTAATGAATTTACATTACTTTAGCAACCCCCTCCACAAAGAAACAGCCCGTAAAGTATAGACATATAACCTAACAGAGGCGGATTACGCCAATTATAAGAAAATTTTGATGAAGTTAACTACTTCATGCTGGTTCATACTGAATCAACTAAGAAAGAAAACATACGAGCCAAGACAATCATACACAAATATTTATAAGATTATTGCTTGATTATATGTAGAAAAGTTTCTAAGATGTTTGCTACAGAGTTCTATAATGTAAAAAACTACACATGGAAATGTGTGTGCGCGTGTATGAGAACACATGCAGAGAATCGTTCATCATTCAACAAAGTTACTCCATGCTACATTTTGATTGAAAAATCAGATAGTAAACAGTGAACTCTACCGTAGTTTTTTGCTCAACCTAATTAATGAAACAGTCTCAATTTGGATTTATGTACCAAACAGCAAGCTACATGACTTTTAAAAAGGCAAACTAAGTTCCTCAGCAACAGAATTCGACTACAATTTGATGACTAAGACAAACTCTGGCTTCTCATAATCAATCAGTTGGCTATACTGATAAGTTCTCTTGCACACTCAAAGTAGATAAAATAATGATTAAATAATTTCCTTTTTAAAACTCGACAGTAGTGACTATGTAGATAACTACCAGAAGAGTGATTATTTCATAGATATTTCAGTCATTTCATAAAACCAGGAATTAAAATGAAAATACCACAGACAAACTCAAAAGCAAAAGTAGCAGCCACCAGTTACATTTTACAGAGGTATAATAGACTTCTCAGCATAAAAATAGTGATCAAGAGGAAGGAGTTTAAGCCAATGATGATATTAGAAGCACATAGATAATGTAAAAACTAACTTCAGTTAACCATGTTGACTCACATTTGTAAGCTCAAAATAAGGCCTCAAAGCTTTCTCCATTCCTTTCTGCATGAAGATGATCCTCTCAGGTATTTCTCCCAACAGCAAACGCACTATTACAGCCCACTTATTACACTGAATTCGAAACCCAAGTGCTGCAATCGGAGCTTTTCGAGCAGCTTGCAGGAGAGACAACTTTGCATCAGTGTACTCCAATTGAATTGTTCGAATTTTCCCAAGGTAGAAGAGGTATCGACAGAACTTGAAACATAGTACAACCAACGTGAATATGTTAATGAAATATGAATATGAGAAAACACGTTTTTAGAACTTCAAAAAAATAATAATTTAGACCAGATAAACACATGAAATCAAAATCATTGAAAAGGTTGACCATGCAGGAATAGTTAAGACTGAGATTGCATTAATGAAAGATAGGAAGTCCTTAAGTGATAACCAGAATAACAGAACCACCATACCTGTTGGTTTGAGTGTGCTTCAAATCGTGGAGCCTTAGATCTCAACTTCTCCGCCTGATCAAACAGGTTGTAGTGGAGGTAGTTACGAAGCAACAAATTAAGAAGTGTTTCCTGCATCCCATCATCATGTAAGGACAAGATCTTAAGCCCTGTGAAAGAACCAATAATTTATCTGAAACAAACCTGACCAAGTTCATCATGACGAAGGGTAGCAATCCGGTGCAATGCAAGAAGGTTACTGAAAAAAGAAATGCAATTTAGTTAGGAATAAGATAAATCTCATTCAACTTTGTAAGCTAATTTCCTTATGTTCAACAACAAATCTGATTTGGAGGATTTATTAAGAGGCAAATTCAATAGGACGCCATAAGTCCATCCCAGTTGCCCATTTGCACATCGCAAGAATTAATAAAATGGCAAGTTCCAATTCTTACAATGTAGAGCATAAGATGAAATCTTACTGCCTCATATTGAATCCAAACCCAAATAAAATCTAGCCATCTACCTCAGCATTTTATGTGTGGATAAAATTTATAACCACCTGACTCACCCCCGAATTTCTGCAAGATCTCCTGTGAGTTCATGAATGTATGAATAATAGAAGTACAATCTGGATGCAATAACATCAACAGTTCTTCTGTTAAGGTTATTAATCAGGGCAATGCTTTCAGAGGAACAAGCTTTCGCCTAGAAACATATAAATAAATAAAGCCACTTCAGCATTTGATCAGCAGTAATAAAACATTTTTATTAAAAAAATGAGCACATGGGAGTATTGAACCCAACCTCCTTGTATCTCTTCTGATCAATCAGAAATAGTAGCATAAGCAAGTAACAGAACATCTCCATCTCAGGCACTAACTGCTCAGGTGAGGTTTGAACAGTAGATGTTGCGGTATCTACTTCCATCTCATGACAATCTTCCTACACAGACCATAACAAAGAGATTGTAAATTGAAGAACATTGTATCTATCCAAAAACATAAGTAAACAGTATGATATTTACCAGTAAGAGAGGGAAAGAGAAAAAAAAAATACAAAAATAATCTGCCAATTGACCACCTTAAAGTTTTGATGTATAAATCTATTACTAACAAAATTATTTTTACTTTCAACATTTGCAGGTGATAAAAATAAAAACATGCCCTTTTCTTATACTGAAGAAAAATAAAGATACCCCAAGTCCCTAACACCCAACGAAACCATTTGATACAGTCATAAAATACAAAATGACAATTAGAATAGAATTTAGAAGTTAAATGGCCATTACCAAAGGCAAGGCAAATGCATATAACTTTAAAAGGCAGTAGTCTTAACCGGAGTCAAAATCTACCTCACGAGATGTATGATGGAAAGGAAGTTTGTCTCTTTAACAAAATTAAACCGAGATAAGGATCGGCTTTCAGAGTGAGCACCGTAGGCATGCAAGAAAAATGCTACCTAACGAATTATCAAGAGGCATACTGCCTAATGCAATCTAATCATGATATAGCCTTCCTAGAGAGATTTCATTTAAAATCTGAAAGCAAGGGAATGCCTACTGCCACTTTGGATAACAGAAAATTCTAATTTCGACCTTTACTAAATTTGCGATGGCAAAAGAATGATGAGGCGTCTTCATCTGACTCATTGCTTGAAATTCTTTTTTGGAGGACAGAGATACTAATTCTCGTGAAGATACAAAAATATAACGACAGATTGCTAAAAAATTTCTCAAAGTAAAAGATATGCATATTGACCTCGGGAAGATAGGCAGAAAATCTGGCGTGAAGTTCAGAACCCGGACAGGCAACATTATCGATAAAAGATGAGAGCACCGATGCTGTCAATTTGCGCCTCAACGCAATTGTAAGGCGAACGGCACGAGCAATTCTACGAACTTCCCTAGAGTGCGACCCGACCTCAATAAGTGATGTTATCTCCTTTAAATCTGAAGCGCCAAATTCCAATGAAAAACAAATCAAATGATTTTTTCAGAGATGAATAAAATAGGTCGAAACATAAAATCGTTTGGAAGTGATCCGACGAAAAGGTTCATACGATGCATAGTAGAGGGAACAGCTGAAGAAACAGAATGTGAAGGATTTGTGTGATCTTTCATCTCCACATCTTGAGTCATTTTGAGTAAATATCTACGAACTCGTCTCCTGCTACTTTAATTATCCTGGAGTTTCTCAGAGCATTAAAAAGAAAAACAAAACCTCCTCTCGAAAGCTTAAAAAAGTTGGGTAAAGAGAATCAATAGAAGAAGGAGACAGAATTGAACTAGAAGCAACTCACAAGTCCAGATCGAGCAAGCTGTAGAGAGGGAATTTTAGGGTTTCAGACTTTCAGCGACTGTTTCCGTCAGTCCTACTCCTCCCGACTCCAATGCATCATTCTTTTCTTTCTCTACAAGTCACCATGAAAAATATCGAAATTGGATTCACCCCTCAAGTTTTCAGCTTTCCTGCGCTAAAACAATCACCACCTTGCAGGCAAATTATTTCATGAAACACTCAACCCGTTCGAAGAAAGTCACGGAAGCGTGCTTTTACAGTTTATGAAATTTATAAAAAAAATATTATTGAACTTGAGAAGTTTATACGGGGTTGTTTGAATAGTCTGTTGGAAGAACGGATACAGATTTTAATGTAAATATGTAAGAGGAATTTTATCTTAATAAGCGCAGGAATGAATTTTAAAAAGGTAAACGGCCTCCCCAAACAAGCCTACGATCTCCCAGACAGTACACTATTTAGTATAATTAAACATCTTTGATGGGAATTATAAAGTCAAAGCTAAAGAAAGCACAATATAAACTCCCTGTTTATTAGGTATAATTTTGACACATTAAATTTAAAATATGACAAAACACTTTTTATTTATTATAGAATTATCACCCTTGTTTTTTATAAAGAAACGTTTGCTATGCTTTAAAATTTAGAGAAATACGGCAAAAAAATTTAGAGAAATATTGTCATAAAAATAAATTATATTTAAAAAGACTTTTGAATTATTAATACGTCTGTTTTTAGGGAATATTTTTCAAATTATTTAAAAATTTACATGTCAAAATCATAATTTATTGTTAAATATCAACTTAAAAGTTAAACTTGTAGGGTTTATTAAATTTGAATGTTACTTTTTCGAAAGATTTTACAATGTGTCCATTTAATAAAAAAGTATTTTTACTATTTAAAAAGTAAATATGTAAAAAAATTATTTTAATTTAAAAAAATATTATTAAACAGGTATTTGAAGAGTACAACACAATTCTTAGTCCCCACACCATTGCGATTTCAGGCGTTAAACTTCGGAAATCAAACATTTTTTTTAAAAGAAAAACAAGTGCGTGACCCGGTCACTATCCGATGATGATGCAGAAAAGGGAGAAGCATGCCAGGTCTTGTGCAAGATCATAAACAGTCCAAAATGTGTTCTAATCTTATTCCAGACAAGGCTTCATTAACAACTCTGATTCATTACCACATTTGGACATCAATCTCTTCGCATTAAAACTATACTTATCATCATGGTGGATCGTGGTCAGATTTCAGAAATGAAGAGCGGTTTAGAAAGAACTGATGGGGAAATATGAAAGATATCACTTACCGTGGTTTGCCCAACTTGAGCACAATGAAACCCAGTAAGAGGCTGGAAACAAAATAGAACCCAATAAAACTAATAGAACCCAATAAAACTAAGGTTCCGTAATTACACCATCTAGAGCCCAAAGAGATGCATACTTGCAAGAGACATCTTTCTAGAACACATCCTTTTTAGGAAAAACAATTCAATCTAACAAAGTTCTTTCCATTAACAGAAAGGGAAAAACAAAAGGAAAAAAAAAACTTGCCATTAATGGGGACAAAATTAATTCGACAAATCTGTGGGAAAATAAATTAAAGAATGAGGGTCACAACCAGGACAGAACTACAACTGTTCAAATATCTGACCTAAAACTTCAACATCAACGGAGCTGCCTTTGAGGCAGCAGTTTCAAGCTAGACTACAGGAACACTATAAGAACCCTTTATGAGGCAGCAGTTTCAAGCTAGTCTACAAAAACT